>CM077219.1:39224018-39486518 GCA_039654775.1 Spinibarbus caldwelli
CTAATGAGCAAGGGCTTTTCACACAATCAAAACAATAGATCCCTATGGAGCTATTCACACCAGGCGCGATCATTCGTGGAGCGAAAAAGTGAGGATTTTTTTTCGTCCTGTGTCAATTGTTTTTTTTCCCGTCGCTCCGCGATGAAACAGGCTGTCCAATCAGATTTAAACTACTGTAAAACAGAAGAAGAGTATTCTGAGAGTGAAGAGAGTGGATGCTGAGTTATCATTGGTATCTGAGAACAGATTTATTCTCACGTGCTCTTAATATAATTTCTATTAATTTTCCACTGAGTTATGTGATCTGGAGAGCACTGTCCGTTTTATAGGAGTCGGAGTGCGTTAACTCTCTAGATCTTCCGTATTAAAAAAATCGAGTGAAACGTTTTTTCTACACATGAAATTAGGGCTGCTCGATTAATCGTCTGCGATTGTCATGCACATCTGGTCAGTAAAACCATCCTTTCAGATGCAGCAGCATTTACTACACAGAGCCGTAGTTCTTTGACAAGCTGCGCAAAAAAATTGCAGACGATATAATCGTACGATTATGAAATCGTTCGCGATAATGACAGCTGTTTGCGTAGCTTCTCGGTGAACTACAGCTCTGTCTAGTAAATACCGCTCCATCTGAAAGCAGTGAAAATACCACATTTAACAACATGTTTTTACTCCAGACTCACTTCATAACGTCAGTCGAGTGTTTAAAATAAATCCTTCTGTGAAAAATGCGCTGTTGGTCGGCACCAGCTAGCGTGAATTAGCAGAAGGCGAACAATTGTTTTGCGTTCGGTGTGAAAGCAACATTCATCTGCGATTCGCCTCGCTTTTTCGCATCGCACTCATGTGTGTGTGTTGTTTCTGCAGAGAGATGAAGAGCGTCAGGAGGAAGAGGAGGATGGTGAAAAAATGCAGGCCCTTCCGAGGAAAGCGGGAAACCCCCTCATATCCGAAAAGTACTAACTGATTGATTGATATGTGTTGAATCAGAATGTTACTTGACTCCTGAAAGATTCATTCAAGAAGTCGTGTCTGATTCATTATCTGTGTGTCTGTAGGATCCAGCGGCTCTCGGCGTCACTGAACAGTCTCGCTAAACAGAAGAAGAAGAGGAGGAAATGGAAGCCCAAACAGGAAATGAGGCAGGGAAACCATCAGACCGACAGGAAGTCGTCATTATTCACTCACAACAAGTTACGAAAGGGAAAAACCACCGTTGCACAGAGACGCGAACGGACGGGCCGAAACGAGCGCAATCAGGACTGATGAACGTCAAGACTCGCGGGAGAATAGTAGCGATTAGTCGACGGATGCATCGCTAAACTCACGAACGTTCGACTGACGCTCCACGAATGTGTTTGTGTTTATCACGTTTGATACTTTTAAGGACATTAAAAAAGGAATCTTTCATCATACAGTGTCATACTTTCATTGCCACTTCAGAGTAAAGCTCGTTCACAACAGAAACCACGATAACTATAATGACAACAATAACTATAACAACCGTGCAAGAATAATTATAATGGTAACTGTAATGATAATGATACATATAATAATAAGTTTAGCAATAATGGTAATAATGAACGATGATGATAACTGTAATGATGACTGGTAACTATAACTAACGATAATGATAACTAGAACAATAACGATAACTAATTACTAACAATAATAATAACTAATGACAACTGTAACTAATGATAACTATAACAATAACTAAAAATAACGATAAAGATAACTTATGATAACTGTAATAACTAACGATAATGATGACTAATGATAACAGTAATAACTAACAATGATAGCTATAACAATAACTAATGATAACTTTAATAACAATAATGATAACTAATAACTAACGATAATGATAACTATAACGATAACTAATAACTGTAATGATAAAGATAACTATAACTGTAATAACTAATGATCAGTGTTGGGCAGTAACTAGTTACTAGTAACTTAGTTACTGTATAATATTACTTTTTGCAGTAACTAGTAGTGTAACTAATTACTAATAAGATTTCAGTAAGAATCTTACAGTTACTATCCATAAAACAGCTTAGTTACTTTTGATGCCTCAACACCGCTGATTTAAAATCCAACAATCCAATAATTTCTAGATTTATTTTCATAATTTTCATGACTTGCACATGCATGTGATGTCCCCAGTGCTGCAGGCAAGCTTGGAATATGGAAAAACTTACATTCAGCAGATAGAAATATTGCATTATATTGATTTTGTCAGGAAAAAAGATGATCTGGACACTGTTGAGTAAGTTGTGGCTTTACTTTACTCTGGCATTGCATCCCTCTGATCAGCATGTGCTACATTATATTACTATAACCATCTTTTTTGGAAAATTAAACAGTTTCTTACAAACTTATGTGATTTGATAAAATGCATAATGAAATATAATCGTATATGGGTAATGGAGAAATTCCAATTAGCTTCAAGCTACACATGACAATTAATGAGATTAATACAACACTTCTACTTGAATGTTACTATCAATCACTATTGAGTGCTTGTAATAACTTCTGACTGTGATCCAGTGTGGATTTTAGTCAAATGATAAGGCAGAAATATGTTGTTAGTGACATACTAGAAGAATTTTATGCGGAAGATACACAGGTACAACTTCTGTGGGGCGTGAAGAAAAAGTAATGTAACTAGTAGTGTAACTAATTACTGTTGCCAAAAAGTAATAAGTAAAGTAACAATATTACTTTTGAAAGGAGTAACTAGTAATGAGTAATATATTACATTCTTTGAGTAACTAGCCCAACACTGCTAACGATAATTATAACTATAACAATAACTGTAATGATAACTAATGATAATGATAACTGTAATAACTAACGATAATGATAACTATAACGATAACTGTAATAACTAACAATGATAGCTGTAATGATAAATGTAATTTTAACTTTAATAACTGTAACGATAAAGATAACTAACAATAACTGTAATCACTAACGATAATGATAACTAGCGATAAATAATAACTGTAATGATAAAGATAACTATAAAAATAATAACTAACGATAATGATAACTATAACGATAATTGTAATAACTAACAATGATAGCTATAATGATAAATGTAATGTTAACTTTAATAAATAACGATAAAGATAACTAACAATAACTGTAATAACTAACGATAATGATAGCTATAATGATAACTGTAATAACTAATAACTAACGATAATGATAACTATAACGAGAACTGTAATAACTGATAATGATAACTATAACAATAACTAATGATAATTGTAATAACTGTAACAATAACTATAACAATAGCTAATAACTAACAATGATAACTAATAACTAACAATAATGATAGCTATAATGATAATTAATAACTAACGATAATGATAACTATAATGATAACTAATAACTAATGATAATGATAACTATAACGATAACTAATGATAATTGTAATAACTATAACAATAGCTAATAACTAACAATAATGATAACTAATAACTAACAATAATGATAACTATAATGATAAGTATAATAACTAATAGCTAACGATAATGATAATTATAACGATAACTGACAACTAACAATAATGATAGCTATAATGATAACTGTAATGGTAGCTTTAATAACTAACAATAATAATAACTATAATGATAACTGTAATAACTAATGATAATGATAACTATAACGATAACTGTAGTACTGTAATGATAAAGATAACTGCAACAATAACTGTAATAACGACAGTGGTTATTAAAACTTCATGTTTATAGTTACTGTTATTGTGAACGGGTCTTAATATATTCACAGAGAGGCTTGAACCGCTGAGTTCTCCTGAGATCTGAAACTGAAACCGCTTTACCATCCTGACAGATGCATATTAATAACTTTATTAAAACGAAGAAGGTATGTTGAGTAAGTGTTTGTTGAGAAACTTAATCTCACAATTTGGACTTTTTTATTGTAACTGTGAGACATAAACTGGCAATTCTGAGAAGAAAATTCTGAATTGTGAGATATAAACTTGATGGAAACCTGCTTAATTAGATTCTCATTACTGTAATAACTAAATTTATTTCAATGGTTTAGTGTTTGTTGTACTGCCTTTATACTGATTCATTGATTCATGACATGAGAGTTTAAACTCATTCCGATTCAGTCCTGAGAGTTTGAGGTTTAAATCTGTTTCAGTCACAATGAAAAACATCTTAAAGCGACTTAAACAGGCACATTTCCTTCATGCAGAATACTCTTCTGGTCTTTTTCTTGATTCGGGTGTGTGTGTGTGTGTGTGTGGGTGGGTGTATTATATGTGTGTGTGTGTGTGTGTGTGTGTGTGTGTGTGTGTGTGTGTGAGAGAGAGAGAGAGAGAGAGAGAGAGGATAACTGACCAGACGTGTGTGTATGTTTGTGTGTGTGTGTGTGTGAGAAGATAGCTGACCAGACGTGTGTGTGTGTGTGTATTATATGTGTATGTTTGTGTGTGTGTGTATTATATATGTATGTTAGTGTGTGTATTATATGTGTATATTTGTGTGTTTGTGTGGGTGTGTGTGTGTGTGTGTATTATATGTGTATGTTTGTGTGTGTGTATATGTGTGTGCGTGTGTGTATTATGTGTGTATATTAGTGTGTGTGTGTGTGTGTATTATATGTGTATGTTAGTGTGTGTGTGTGTATTATATGTGTATGTTAGTGTGTGTGTGTGAGGTTGCTGTTGAGCAGCAGCTGTGGCATGTCTCTGAAGCTGCTGATATTTAATACACACAGCAGATGGACACACACATGCAACATCACTCTCTGCTATTGTTGAACGAGCCAATGGGAGTGCGTGTGTGTGTTGATCTCAAACTCCATCGACTCTTATCCACCGCTCAGGTAACACACATTCACTCTCACTGTGTGTCTGAGCGTCTCCGCATGTGCTGCTCTTTGACTGTTTGAGTGTGTCTTTAACCTCATGTGAATGAATGACCCATGATGCCTCTGACCGGAGACGAGCTCGTCTGCCCGAAGTTTCAGCCCAACATCTTCGACTCCACCCGCTGCCACGACTGCTTACGACAGAAACACCTGCACCACACCTGCACCGAGCGCGCTCCCGAGCAGAGCGACACCGCGGCCGCGCGCAGCGACGACAAAAACACCAGCGCCAAGGTGAGACACTGAACTCCGGCATTACTAGAAAACACAGGTGCTCAGAGCTGCTGGACAGAAACCAGTGATGCAATTCACTCTGCTGTGAGTGTGTGTGTGTTTAGAGTATATTTAGTTCTCTCAGTATCATATGTAACAACAGATGCGCTCAGACTGACCGAATCATCAGCTGTGTGATGCTTTAACAGATTAAAGTCATTAAAGTAATATAAGAGAGTGTGTGTGCGTGCATGTGTGCACATTCTCATTACTTATGAATGAAGGCGGATCATTTTCTTCTCTTTGTGGCATCAGAGTAACACAATACATCCACAGATAGACTTGAAACCGCTGAGATCTGAACTAAACCTAAAACTGCCTTTAGGAACAGTTCACCCAAACATGAAATTATTCCTGTAACATACTGACAGACACATACTAATCACTTTATGAAACAGAGAAAAAAAGTTTTGAGCCATTGTGGCATTGGTCCATCCAGCACCAAGATGCTGTAGGTAATAGACAGTTGCTATGTGGTTGCTAGGGTGTTATGAATGATGTTTACCAGGTTAGATGGTTGCTAGGGTCATCTGGGTGGTTGTTAGGGCTTTATAAGTGGTTGCTAGGCGTTTTCTTCCTGTTCGGTGTGAGTCCTGCAGCCTCAGTCTCTGTGATCTTCTAGTCTGCAGATGTGGGAGTTTTCATCTGTTTTCTGGCCCAGCAGGTGACAATGATGCACATGATTGCTACTCTGATAGCACACATACATCACAGAGACATCTAGTTGATGTATACATGTACATCTGCAAGGCGTGTTTTTTAGAGTGTTTGCTCATCTGCAATACGTCTATAGGACATTTCCTTTTAGATGTCAAATAGACGTCTATTAGATGTCTTTAAGATGTTTATTATTTAGAATGTATGTAAAACTGACATCTGAAAGACGTCTGTCAGATGTTTGTAGTCAGCAGATGCTTTCCAGATCAAGAGATCTTTAACAGACATCTTGTAGACGTACGTGTGATATCTGGGTAGAACTTTTCCTATAAGATGTCAAATAGACGCTTATTAGATGTCTTTAAGATGTTTATTATTTAGAATGTATGTAAAATTGACATCTTACAGACGTCTGTCAGATGTTTGTACAGAGCAGATGCTTTCCTGATCAAGTGATCTTTTACAGACATCTTTCAGACGTACATGTGCTATATAAGACACATTGCACATCACGGAGACGTCTATTTGACGTCTGAATTTACATATGCAAGACGTGTTTTTAGAGTGTTTGCTCATCTGCAATATGTCTATAAGACATTTCGTATCAGATGTCAAAAAGACGTCTAGAAATTGTCTTTAAGATGTTTATGATTTAGAATGTATGTAAAACTGACATCTTGCAGACATACATGTGCTATATAAGACACATTGCACATCTCGGAGATGTCTATTTGATGTCTGCATTTACATCTGCAAGACATTTTTTAGAGTGTTTGCTCATCTGCAATATGTCTATTGCACGTTTCCTATCAGATGTCAAAAAGACGTCTAGAAATTGTCCAAGAGGTTTATGATTTAGAATGTTTGTAAAACTGACATCTTACAGACGTCTGTCAGATGTTTGTAAACAGCAGATGCTTTCCAGATCAAGTGATCTTTAACAGACATCTTGCAGACGTACGTGTGCTATCTGGGTAAAGTACCATTAGAATCTCCTCATCAATACACATGATTTGAGTAATCATTCATGTCTGGAGCACAAACACATATTCAACATTAATACTTGGTGCTAGCAGTTTCAGCACAGCACTATCAGAACTAGTACTAATGATGACTGATCTAACGCTACTAATGAAACTCACTTTGAGGCACTGGACATTAGTTAAAAGTACCAGTCAGAAAATAATTACTTTGTAATCATGTTTAAGATCTTAGAATATCTAACTGTTCATCTGTATTTGATGAATACTGATATTTCAGCTGATGATTCTTCACTGATCTTAAATAATGATGAGGTGAAAAGCCACAAACCAGACCGAGTTACGGCTGTGAAAACTTAAACAAGTACAGTGTGTGTGTGTGTGTGTGACGCTGCATGTGAAGTGCCATTTTAGTTGCTTCATTTCCTCAGAAACATCTAGTTAACAAGCCTGAAACATGGTATAACTTCACTTGGAACAAGATATATCTATAAGTAATAAATAATTCTGTGATTTTGTCATAAATTTACAGAAACCCTGACATTACTGATGTAGAAACCCAGCATTAGTATATAACATATTCACGGTCGATAAATCTTTAAAAGTGCAGCATCCTTCTATTCTGATGCCTCAGCGTTCCATTAGAACACAGATCAGTTCAGTTGTATCTGCTGCTCTCTGATTGGCTGGCTGTGTTTTGTCCACCAATCAGGATGACTCAGATGTGCGGTCAGTGGTAAGCAGCTACTGTGATGTCAGCAGAGGGGGGCGGGGCTTTGAGGACGGCTCCCTCTGCATCTTGAGTCCGGACTGTGACCTCTACCTGTGTGACGGAGACGACGACCAAAGCTCGGACAGGTAAAAATGCTAAACATCCTCCACTTGCTATTCACCACTTGTAAATCTGATTGGCATGTTGAGTCTGTGCTGTTGTTATAGTGTTTATCTTGCATTAAATGTGACTTTAATGTATACTTTGCTCTAAGCATGTGTTTTGGGGTTGAGATACATCCATTTGCACTCCATAGGTTGTAGCATCATATCCTGTTCTTCCCTTATATATCTTTAATCCTAGTCAGGGTGAGGATTCGGTGTACAGCAGCTCTGCCGGAACAGAAGAATACTCCAGCCTCCTTCATAATCCTTCGTCCTGCAGTAGAATGACTCGCTTGGATCCGCCGCCATACCGGGCGAGCCCCCGAGGATGGACGGAGATGTCCCAGAGTCACCGTGACGGTCTTGGGCAGTTCGGGTTTTCTCACGGTGAGGAAAACACCAATATCCGGTTACCAATCGAGCCGCTTGTGGTGTCATTAGAGTGGCAGTTTGAGGTGTCAGGTGGTGTTGGGTTGCACCGGGCTTTTCCTGAGCACTGCATCACGGTGCACGAGCGCAGTATCATTTCACATATTAACACAGGTCATGATCTTGTCTCTCTGTCCACAGGCAGCCAGAAGGAACGGAAGGAACGGGAGAGCGGATATTTCTCTCTGGGAAGAGCTGCGGGCAGCAGAGCTTTCCGTGATCAAAGCCCTCCTGCTCCCTATCGGCATTCAGAGAGAGGCCATCCTCTGCCTAGCAACAAAAGCCCCGAACCCAAAGCCACCATTCCATTCCGGAACCCGGATCTGGGAGTCCCTTCCGAAAGGAGGACCTCTGAGTTTCAGAATGCAGAGCAGCCTGAAGAGATCTATCCTCTGGAGCCGCTGGATCTTACCCTGGAGGTCGAGGCCCTTGCTGGGCCCCGGGCCCTGAGTCCCACCCCTTTCAAACAAGCGGAATCGCTCGGGGGCTCCAGTCGAAGAGCTGGACGGAATGCCGACACATCTCCTGTACGGCATTCGGGAATGCTCGACTCTTCCCATAGAGGATCTGTCCTCCCCCGTTCCTCCTCTCCCTCCCTGTTCAGACGGGCTGAGTCCAACTCCTCTCTCAACACGGTTGGTTTTCGGTCGGGCGGAGTTTCGCACGGACAAGATCGGGCATTGGTCAATCCGGCACGGAGTGGCTACTCTGGAAACCTCAGATCGATTGCGAGCACTGCAGGCACTGTCAGCAGCATCAATAAGTCTCTCTCTCACATGGATCTGAGAGGTACTTTACGGAAACCCGAGACTGACAGCTCCTTCCCAGAGAACTGTGGAAGCTCATCCCCTTCTAGATGGAGTAATGAAGGTCCTGCTGTGAGGAAAAATGAAACAAAAAGCCCTGGTCATGATAGACAGATTTCCTTCTCCTCTGTGGGACGCTATGATTCAAGAAGCCAGTCCCCTTCCAGACAGAGTTATGATAGGAAAACCGAAACAAAAAGCCTTTCGTTTGAGCGTGGTCCTGATAGACAGGGATTCTCCTCCTCCTCCTCCTCCTTGAAGAGCCGCTATGATTCCCGAAGCAAGTCCCCTTCCAGACAGAGTCGTGATAGGAAAAGCGAAACGAAAAGCCCTTCATATGAGCGTGGTCTTGACAGAAAAGGATTCTCTTCCTCATCCTCCTTGAAGAGCCGCTATGATTCCAGAAGCCAGTCTCCTATGGGGAGGCAGGAGACCAATGGCTCATCAAGTCAGATTCAAGAGGATCGACGAAGTGCATCACCGGTCAGAAAGGGCTATGGAACACCAAGTCAATCAGATCGAAGATCAATGTCTAATGGGTGGAGTCATGAGAGAAAAAGTCCCTCCCCATCCAGAAAAAGCTGTGAAACGCAAAGCCAAGCCACAATGAAGAAACCCGAAGCAAAGAGTTCCCTTCACAGCTACAACCAAGAGAGCCAACACAGTTCCCCAAGTAGAGGGCATCACCAAAACCCTGGCCCATCATCACTTCGTAAGTCCGAAACAAACCAGTCCCAGTCCTCGAAAAACCGTGGCTCGGAGAGCCGAAGTCCGTCCCCCTTAGCTCATAGCCAATCTCCTCCTCGCAAGTCAGAGAGTGGGTGGAGCCCCTCTATGTCTACATTGAGGCGCGAGATTGCAGACCACGCCCCTCTGAGGAACACTGTGAGTGGCTCCGCCTCTTATGTAAGAAACGCCACGAGTAGCGAGTCACAGCATGATTCGTCGGGACGCTGGAGAGGCTCCACCCACTCTCTCCACAGCCAGTCAATCTCACGAAACTCCTCCGTCTCACGAAACTCCTCCCCCTCATGCCACAGCAGTGAGAAGAAACCAATCGGTTCCTTTACGAAATCCGCCTGGGAAACACCACGAGACAGAAGCAAGAGGGGCAACATAAGGCAGAACCTAGAAGCACAGAGCTCCACGTCCAACAACCGACACAGAAGCCCCTCGCCTCCGGTCCAAAGACACACATCTTCTCAGAGCTCCATGGACTCCGAGTCAAGTCATCTCTTGGCCGGTTCGTCAGGTCTCAACCGGGAGGAGTATGCCATGATGGCTGACCTTCCCAAGGTCAAAACGGTCTTCCAGGGGGAGGGTCCGAGCCACCTGAGGAGGATGGAGAGCAGACAGAAACGAGAGCTTTCCCGCTACAAACCGGCCAGGTGGACAGAAACTGTCACTTTTCAACACCATATTAAAAAAGAGGGTGTATTTAGCAAGGTTGTTCTAATTTCAGGATCAAACTAATTTAATTAATTAATTCATAACAGAGCTCAAAGGCAGATTTCAAATTGTACTTAATATGAAATAAACATACATGCATCAGGGTTGCAAATTAACGAGGGCTTATGGCAAAAATGCCACCAAAATTAATAAAAATGTCCCACAACTTCAAGACACGGGGAAAAAAATTCTCCTGCACTATTAAACAATGTATTATGGCTGTCGCGATTAAAATGTAATTTGAAAATGATTAAAAAGCGTCAATTCGTGGAAATTACATTTATATTCGCTCACACTGCATCAGATAGCTTTTATGCACTGTTTTGTGCAACGTTGAGCCTTATAACCAATCCAGTGCATTTCTGTTGAACTTAGGAATGCATTGGCCAATCAGAGGCGCTTAATTTAGTCAGTGCTGAAAATGCCGGCGCTGTGTTGATTGTGCACGCATGCAAATTTCCTCTTCGTAAACAACACAGTGCAGATATATACGTAAATAGCTAAAAGATTGATTTTGTAGATTCAGTGATTATAACGGGAGTTTTTGCATAACGTCCGCTAAACATGTCATGGATTGACGTGTTTGTCTGTAAAGCCAGAATGTGACATGCATAAAACGCAGACACAAAACAAAAATGTTTTTATATTGTTTTCTATTGTATATTGATATTAATAATCATTATTACAATTTAAAGAGCAATAATCTACAATAATGATTTGTCATAATATTGCAGCCCTATTGAGCTCCTGTTTTTTTTGTTTTATATATATATATATATATATATATATATATATATATATATATATATATATATATATAATTTAGATAGGCTACAATTTTAAACAGTGTATTGTTATTGACAACAATTTTTAAATATTATTCAAAGCAATTGGGTAAATTCAATTATTTGACATTAAAGATAACATAGTATGGTGGTTATTATAATAAGGTTATTATAAAAAATTGCCCTCACAAATGTAAAAAAATGCCCCTGGAAATCAATTCCTGGGGGCCAATATTGCCCCTTAATGGAAAAGTTAATTTCTGACCCTGCTGTGAATGATGCCAGATTTCATACAGGTGTACTGTGGGTTAGCTGAAGCTGTGTTTTTGTGTTTCTAGTCACTCCCAGAGCATAGCTCCTTCGGAATGGGATGAACTGGAGGAGGACAGAGACAGTGGTACACTATCAAGGGCTCACTCATTCAGCTCCCTACACACACAGGTAAATAAACACATACATATGTCCTGTAATATTCACGTGAAAATATTGAATATAATAGGCTAAGAATAAGTGATTCTACAACTAAACTAAAATGCCCATTCACACCATGGCTGATAGCTATTATGATAACAATAAAAACCATAATGTTTTAATAATCATTCTGCGACAGCAAGAAATTATACACTAGGGCTGCACAATTAATTGTATTTCTAAGCGCGATTACAATTACGGATGCCACAATTATGTAATCGTTCAAAGTGGCAATTAATCGTTCAAAGTCAATTTATGTTATTCTATGTGCTTAAGATGTGGAGTTTTTTTTCCTTCTTTCTACGGGTTATCTTAAGGGTTTTCCCATTGTTTTAATTTTAGTTTTAGTATAAAATTTAAATACCATGTATATTTTTACTTTTTTATTTAAAGAAGTAACCAATCCAAAGTATAGTTTAATACTGTAGAAAAGCGATAAAAGTTTTTCAGTTAGAGTGCTTGCAGCTTGTTTATTTTCATCTAAAAATATGGCATGCGGTTGCTTCAAACAATGGTATAAACACCATTCAATGTAAATTGTGGTAATCATAATTAATTATCGCAATTATAATTTCAAGGGAATAATTGACCATTATGATTTTTGTCATAATCATTCAGTCCTAGACTACACCGTAATTTCAAATCAATTTCAGAACATTTTTTTCTTCCAGTTAATGAATGATAAAAACATTGACAGCCAATTTGATCCATCCAGCTTTAAAGAGCTCAAGCATTTGAAGTGACAGACAGCTAATAGCTGTTGTTATAGTTATCATTATATTCATTGTTATAGATAATATTCATTGTATATAGATATATGGTTTTCGTTATTGTTATCATTGTAGTTATCATTACAGCTAAAATGATTATTGTTATAGTTATCGTTAGTTATAGAGACATCATTATAGTAATCAATATAGTTATTATTACAGTTTGCATTAGTCAAGGCAAGGCAAGTTTATTTATAAAACATTTCATAAACAATGGTAATTCAAAGTGCTTTACATAAAAGGAATTAAAATAATCATGACGTAGCACAGTGCTCATTCAACAAATGCACAGCTAAACAGATTAGTTTTGAGTCTGGATTTAAATGTGGCTAATGTTTTAGCACATCTGATCTCTTCTGGAAGCTGGTTCCAACTGCGGGCAGCATAAAAGCTAAAAGCAGACTCCCCTTGTTTTGTGTGAACCCTTTCTAACATTATCGTAATCATTATAGTTATTGTTAGTTTTATCATAGTTATTGTTAGTGTAATCCTTATAGTAATCGTTATTGTTATTGTTATTCTTGGTGTGTATTGGCCTTTAAAGTGATTTGCTCACCAGCAGTAAGATGCAGCAGTTCTTAGTGATGTTTCAAATGTTATATTTAACCGGCCTGCTGCCTGTATATGACATTACACTGACAGTGTACAAGAGAAACAATACACCACCCCTGAACAGTTCAGTCCAGCTATAATGAGCAGAGTGAAGAGTATCTCATCCTGAAAGACATCAAAAACCAAACACACACTGTGTCTCGTGTTTACACACACGTCTGCCGGGATCTGAGAGCGTTGACCTGTGTGTCAGCCGCTCTGATCATGTATTTCACCTGTGTTTGTGACAGAGAGCGAGCAGTCCGGCCGTGGATCAGACGCAGTCCAGCAGAAACCCGTCCAGAGCGTCGGGACAGAAGCAGGTACAGTAATACCTCCGTCCGCCTGCGGAGGCGCTGTAGATCCTACGCCGCTCACCGCGTGTGTTTGTTCCGCAGAAAGCGCACAGACCGTCGGTGTATTTCTCCTGCAGCGTGGAGCAGACCGATGAAGAACCGGTGCAACAGGCACGTCATGAACACACTCACGATTCAAGAGATCACTCACCCACTAATTAAAAACTCTGTCATCACTTTCTCAGCATTGTTGTACCAAACCTGTGTGACTGACCATCTTCCAAAGAACACAAAAGTGAATAGTGATTGTTCTACCTAAAATCTCCTGTGTACACTGCAAAAAATGTTTTTCTTAGGATTTTTGTCTTGTTTTCTGGTATAAATATCTAAAAATTCTTAAACTGGGATGCATTTACTTGACTAGTAAAATGACTTAAGATATTATGTCTTGTTTTTAGATTTGCTTAAAACAAGCAAAAATATATCTCCTGTGTACACTGCAAAAAAAAAATATTTTCTTTGGATTTTGTCTTGTTTTCTAGTATAAATGTCTAAAAATTCTTGAATCGGGATGCATTTACTTGACTAGTAAAATGATTTAAGATATTGGGCCTCATCAATCTAACGTAGAAATGAGCGCAGATCTGTGCGCACAAATCAATTTACGACAGAGTTTACGTGTGATTCATGAAACATTCGTATACCGCCAATCTGATCGTACGAATGATCGTATGTTGATAAATCTGGCGGCTGAAAACAATCGTTATTTGATTATCACGCCCCTAAAAACACCCGGTTTAGAAGCCTCGCCCCTAGAGTTTACGACACGGAGAAACAAAACCCGGCCAAAAAGAGGAATAATCTCATGAAAGAGAAATTGATCTTACTCCAAAAACACCCATTAACCTTGTAACTGCAAAGAATTTCATTATTTTTATGTATATTAAATACCGGTAAATATAAGGAAACCTTTACAAACATAAACATTATTTAGCCTAATTAGTTCCTTTCAGTCCACAACAAATCCTTTACTTTTAACGATATTACAGAACAAGAATGACAAAATAAGAAGCTATAAAATTATATATTAAACTATACTATAAAAAAAATCACGTTATAAGCTGGCATGTATTATAAACAGCACACAAACGTCAAGCAAAACTGAAACGCATGCGCTCACGAGCCTGAAGAATCCAGATGTTTCCGTTTTTGCAATATTTGTATTATTTGGTTGTTAAACTATTATTTATTTATGTAGCCTAAACATGACTTTATACTTCACTCATGTTCCAATATTCGCATAAATCCTTCACATGCGTACAAATGTTTGTTTGGGCACTGCACACTGATTTCACAGCAGACCTTTTAAAATAAACAGTGTAACTTTTATATTTCGCTGACTGCATTTTAGTTTGATGATGAATAGCTGATATGTCAAGCAACGCTGGAACTAATGTTGTTATTGTGTGCGTGAGACGCCAGCGCGATCCGATGAATAAAAATTTAAAGAAAAGAAATAAAATGCATTAAGAATGTCACAAAAACGAGTGCAGCCTATACTTGTCGCACAGTTTTTTCCTTTTGTTTTATAATAGGCTATTTTATTATAGCCTATTATATATTTTGTGTGGTCCTATTTATTTTATTCCTTTTATAGACTTAATTTCTGTGTTTGTCCGTTCACAGAAGTGCTGCAGTGCATGATGCGACGACTGAATCCTCACAGTCTGTTGTTTACGCTGCTATTCGCGCATATAAAGCTAAAGCCCTGTATAAAACAAACAACAACAACATCAACAACAAAAGACATTCTACTATTACTGGTTAACGATCGACTAATGAGCTTCGGTTGACGGTCAGGAAAATAACCTAAATGAACAAAGTGCAATTCTACAATTCTCCAGCAGATTTACGATGCTGCGCGCGAGTTCAAAAACTTGTGACCAGAAGTGAGATTCGCTCACGTCCATATTGATCAATTCCAAGTTTTGCGTTGAAACGACCGTACGCAGAATTTTCTGTCGTACGTTCGTTTCGTAAATGAGGCCCACTATGTCTTGTTTTCAGTTTTTGCTTCAGACAAAAAAAAAACAAAAAAAAAACAATTCTGCCAATGGGGCATGAAAAACAATCTTGTTTAGCCTTTAAATTAAGATAAATTAAGATTAAGATTTAGTCTGGGACTAAGTTTTAGTCTTTATATTACAGTGAGAGTTTAGAACTAAAGTACTGAGTTTTTCCTCACGATTTTAGTAGTAGACGGATTTACTATGAGCAGATTGAAAGGCGCGGTTCTGATTGGTTGCTGTGCTGCTCTAGGCAGTTCTGATTGGCTACCGCGCTCCGTTGAGCGATTCCGATTGGTTGCTGTGCTGCGCTGGGCGGTTCTGATTGGCCGCTCGCTTCCGCTGAACTCTAATTAGTCTCCGCCCCGGCAACAGCGACAGCAGCGCGAGTTCCGTCAAATTTACGCGCTAATCTATCGATTCAGTGATTAAAAGTGTGATTAAACATGACGATTCTCAGCTTTAGCGAAACCTAAAGCGCCTCAGATGCGGTTTATTTGATCTGTGCTTGTGTTTGTGCTGCGGCTGGATTGAACATCATGACGGTCAGTTTCACTTTAATTCACTTTAATAACCGTCGCTCTGAATGTAAACACGATGCTAGTTTGATTCGGTGTTGTATAAGTACTCGCGGATTTCTGTCTTTGTGTGTGGGTGTGTAGTGTTTGTGCACTCTCTCTCTCTGTGTGTGTGTGTAGTGTTTGTTGTGTTTGTGCACTCTGTGTGTGTGTGTGTGTGTGGGTGGGTGGTTCGTGAGCAAACACAACGTGTTGTTTTTATATTTGTGTTTCTGCGCGCGCGACACACCCCACACCGTGCACGCGCACTGCTCAGGCTGATCTTTGCTGGTTTGTTGTTTTTGATGTAAATACACACAAACTCAGTGGAGCTCAGATTGATACAGTTAAATACATTGATTGTCCTGATTTACACTGCAAATTTACACAGCTTCTGAAGTGACAAGCTATGTTTCCATCCACCTATTTTTATGCGCATTTTGGAATATCGCATAAAAAAACGCAGGATGGTTGTGCATAAATTCTAAAATTCAATACAGTTTGAAAATTCAATTCAAATTATAAAAATGTGCCTAAAAAAAACTTACACGCACAAATGAGTAGGATAAACTTCTTATCCAATAAGAAAAAATGTGCAAACTACGATGGAAACACATTTACCGATGAAATTCCACCATGTGGATCAAAAAAGTCATCTGTATAATTGTCTTAAACAACTGTGTTCCTAAACAGCAGTATCCGCCTCCGAAAGTAATGACCACATTTATTGTGTTTTGTCTGCTCGCTCTGAGGCGCACACAATTTATCTTACATGAATATAATAACATTCATTGGCTTCTCCTACTTTTCTTACAGATATTTAGTGCCAGTTTATCAGGAAGTGATGATTTTGTTCTATTTGACTCGTTGGATGGAAACGATGCTTTATTTGTAAATGTTTTATGTGATATTCCAGTTTTGCGCTCAAGATAAATTAGCATCTTTGGATGGAAACATAGCTACAGATAGCACACGTACGTCTGCAAGATGTCTGTTAAAGATCGCTTGATCTGGAAAGCATTTGCTGTGTACAAACATCCGACAGACGTCTGTAAGATGTCAGTTTCACATACATTCTAAATCATAAACATCTTAAAGACGTCTATTTGACATCTGATAGGAAACATCCTATAGATGTATTGCAGATGAGCAAACACTGTGTGCTTTCAGGGTTTACACAGACTGTTTAATGCTGCTCGGAGGTGCGTCAGAAGAGCAGGCATTATTTAATGTGGCTTTGCATCTTTCGACTGAATTTGAGCAGCCTTAACTCAGCCGTGTAAAGATGCCTTTAAGACATATGATCATGTTCACTGAGAGTGTAACAGTCGATCATATGTGTCTTTCTGATGTTCATCTATGTGTTTGTTTGTGCTTCTGTAATCTTTGAAGCTACTGAATCATTGTGAAGTGCTTGTATCACGAGGAATCATTTGATATGATTCATATGATGAACTATGAATCAGTATTTCGTTCAGTCTTGTAAGAGCTTTTATTGAAACTCAGCTGCTCGATTGACTCATTCTGAATTTGTCATATTTCTGCATGATAGCATGAACCCCAATGCCTGCTGGGTAATCAGAAACGTGGCCTGTCCAGACACATGCTGCTATTACTAAACTACACAAGAACTAATGATCAGAGTAAACCGTGGTAAAGCACACAGTGCCAAACCCATCACCAGTGACTAATCCTGTACTGCCTACTATAATGTAATTAATAGGGGTGTGACGAGACGCTTACTCCACGAGACGAGACGAGACGAGATTTTTACACTATTTTTAAGAAATCCTCAATGATGAAATATATGAATGGAAAATAGTCTTTTATTCAACTGAAAATCACAAAATGCAAAACAATTTAGGTGCATTTTGAAATCAACTTGTAATGAATGTTATTTTACTTAAATTTTAATTTAATTTAATTTTAATTCTATGCAGTAAAGAACATGCAAACACTGCAAAATGTTTTGCTATAAACTCTACCGACTGGCTTCACCCCTGTACGATTTCACATGAGAAATCTAACTCCTTTCCACAAATCGAACATAAAAAAATTATAAACAGTATGAATAAATATATAAATAACAAAAATAACACGTTAAATGCAAACAGTAAGTGTATCCATAAAGTACTGCTCTCTCAAAACTAAAAGTGCAAACAGAAACTAATTTTTTCTTCAAGCATGAAAAAGAGATAAATGAACTACACAGAACAGCCTAAGATATGGTCATGTTCTTTTTCAAGAATATAAGCATGTCGACGATTTCTGGCAGCAGTTGAGACCTTTGGGCAGTAACTATGTCTCCTGCAGTTGAAAAAACACGCTCACTTGGAACAGAGGTAGCAGGGATGGAAAGGTATGCTTTGGCAAGTGGAGATAACAAAGGATATTTAGAGCTGTTTTCTCTCCACCACTTCAGAGGGCAGCAACTGAGTGGGATAGAGGCCTCTCTTCTGTAGAGATCAGTTTCCTTCTCAATCCCTCTGCTGGACTTTTCTGTCTTAGAGAAAGAGTCCCCTAGTAGATTCTCAAGTGCTGTCTTCTTGGAAGCAGGTTCTGTCTCTTCTGACTCAACTCCCAGAGCCCCCTCTCCTCCATGTGTGGAACAGTGAGCTGCTACCTCTTCTCTCTTCTCTGTACTCTTCTCACCTGTGGTCTTTAAACAGCAGAAACACTGGCTTTAACCTTAAGTAGCAAAGCAGTCCCCCTTCTCCCTCTTAACACAAACACACCCACTCTAATGCTGTCATGTTTCTAACACGCACACACTTTGCATAAATCCATTAAACATTTTCAGTTGGTACTGGGAACATAAATCTAGTAGGAAGAAAAATTCACACACACACACACACACACACAGTTACAAAAGGAGTAAAGCAATTCAAATTGATTTATACCTGATTTTTCTGCAATTGTTCCGCCTTTTTCTGCACCCTCAGGAAGACAGACTCGCGTTGGTTATCGTCTAGCTGCGGTAGAGTCTGGAATCTTGGGTCCAGCGCAGTGCTCTCTAACAGAAAGTTGTATGCATCTCCGCTGTATCTCCCTGAAATATTACTGAGGATTGCTCTCTTTGTGTCGGCCATGGTGGGGGAATCGCTGTCATTTGGTGCCATGTTCTGTTCAATCATGCTCTTCAGTGGCACAATGAGAGACACTGTGGGGCTCTTCTCCTCACATAAGACTGTGGTGGCTGTCTTCAAAGGATTCAGCAGCTTCACAAGGTCTTCGGCATTCAAGATATCGCTGCTGTCCAGTGTATCAATGTTACGGGCGTTTTGTCTCATCTCAGGGCTGGTGAGAGCTGCTGATATGGCAGCTTGCTGCTCCAGGTAACGAACCAGCATATCTAAAGTGCTATTCCATCGCGTGGTAACGTCCATGATTAATTTGTGTGGTGGCAGCTGTAGCAGCTTCTGCTTGGACATGAATAACGCGGCAGCCGTTGAACTCCGGTGAAAAAAGGCTGTTACTCGTCTCACCCGCCCAAGCAACCGAGTGACACGCGCAACACCGAGGCCAGCCTGGGTAGCAAGGTTTATCGTGTGTGCAAAGCACTTGATGTGCGGCTCCAATCCTGCCTCGCGCACAGCCACTTCCATATTACGCGCATTGTCAGTCACAATTGCGATACCATGGTTTGGTTTTTTAATCTCCCAATCAGTGACAGCTGCTTGTAAAATTTCAGCTATGTTTGCCCCTGTATGGGACTCAAAAAGTGGACGGGTCTGCAGTACAAAATTTACCATTTCCCAGTCACTGTTGATTATGTGGGCTGTAATTGTGATATAGCCCTGCGTACACCTAGAAGTCCAACCATCACTAGTAATGGCGATGCTTTCTGCCTCTTTAAGAGTCTGTACAACCTTGGCCTTGGCTTCTTTGTAGAGGGTTGGGACCACCGTGCGAGTAAAATGCGTGCGTGATGGGATGGTGTACCTCGGTTCCAGTGTGTGGAGGAGTTGCCGAAATCCCAGATTTTCCACCACAGAAAATGGCCTCAAATCAGCTGCAATGAAAACGCCGATGTCTCTCGTTATTGCCGTGGCTCTTGCACTTGACGGCGGAAGAGATGCAAAGGCATTTAGAGTTGTTTGCCCTTTTAATGTTTTCGTCACAGGTGCGGCTGGTTTTAGTAGAGAGCTGTGGTTGTTCTGTATGTGTCTTTGCATAGTGCTCGTGTTAGCCGCGGTGTACGGCATTGTTTTCTTACAATGTTTACATATTGTGTTTGTCTTGTCTGTCACTCTTTCGCCATTTCTTATTTCCACTGGAAAACCAAAATGTTGCCACACAAATGATTTAAAAGTGGCAGGGGGATCTTCAATACTAATTTCACCCTCACGCTCCATCATGCTGATATCACAACTCACGAGACAACTTTTCACCTCGACGAGAAATCTCGTCGCGGTTTAATCTCGCGAGATCTCGTAACACGAGATCTCGTCACACCCCTAGTAATTAATATTGATCTATTCATGGTTTTGTATATAATTTATTATTTTTTTGGCTGGAAAAGGTTAATATGTATTAATATATACAATATGTGTATATATATATACACACACATACATACAGTGGGTACGGAAAGTATTCAGACCCCCTTAAATTTTTCACTCTGTTATGTTGCAGCCATTTGCTAAAATCATTTGTTCATTTTTTTTCCCCTCATTGATGTACACACAGCACCCCATATTGACAGAAAAACACAGAATTGTTGACATTTTTGCAGATTTATTAAAAAAGAAAAACTGAAATATCACATGGTCCTAAGTATTACGACCATGTGACCCTTTGCTCAGTATTTAGTAGAAGCACCCTTTTGATCTCATACAGCCATGAGTCTTTTTGGGAAAGATGCAACAAGTTTTTCACACCTGGATTTGGGGATCCTCTGCCATTCCTCCTTGCAGATCCTCTCCAGTTCTGTCAGGTTGGATGGTAAACGTTGGTGGACAGCCATTTTTAGGTCTCTCCAGAAATGCTCAATTGGGTTTAAGTCAGGGCTCTGGCTGGGCCATTCAAGAACAGTCACGGAGTTGTTGTGAAGCCACTCCTTCGTTATTTTAGCTGTGTGCTTAGGGTCATTGTCTTGTTGGAAGGTAAACCTTCGGCCCAGTCTGAGGTCCTGAGCACTCTGGAGAAGGTTTTCGTCCAGGATATCCCTGTACTTTGCCGCATTCATCTTTCCCTCGATTGCAACCAGTCGTCCTGTCCCTGCAGCTGAAAAACACCCCCACAGCATGATGCTGCCACCACCATGCTTCACTGTTGGGACTGTATTGGACCGGTGATGAGCAGTGCCTGGTTTTCTCCACACATACCGCTTAGAATTAAGGCCAAAATGTTCTATCTTGGTCTCATCAGACCAGAGAATCTTATTTCTCACCATCTTGGAGTCCTTCATGCGGGCTTTCATGTGTCTTGCACTGAGGAGAGGCTTCCGTCGGGCCACTCTGTCGTAAAGCCCCGACTGGTGGAGGGCTGCAGTGATGGTTGACTTTCTACAACTTTCTCCCATCTCCCGACTGCATCTCTGGAGCTCAGCCACAGTGATCTTTGGGTTCTTCTTTACCTCTCTCACCAAGGCTCTTCTCCCCCGATAGCTCAGTTTGGCTGGACGGCCAGCTCTAGTAAGGGTTCTGGTCGTCCCAAATGTCTTCCATTTAAGGATTATGGAGGCCACTGTGCTCTTAGGAACCTTAAGTGCAGCAGAATTTTTTTTGTAACCTTGGCCAGATCTGTGCCTTGCCACAATTCTGTCTCTGAGCTCTTCAGGCAGTTCCTTTGACCTCATGATTCTCATTTGCTCTGACATGCACTGTGAGCTGTAAGGTCTTATATAGACAGGTGTGTGGCTTTACTAATCAAGTCCAATCAGTATAATCAAACACAGCTGGACTCAAATGAAGGTGTAGAACCATCTCAAGGGTGATCAGAAGAAATGGACAGCACCTGAGTTAAATATATGAGTTTCACAGCAAAGGGTCTGAATACTTAGGACCATGTGATATTTCAGTTTTTCTTTTTTAATAAATCTGCAAAAATGTCAACAATTCTGTGTTTTTCTGTCAATATGGGGTGCTGTGTGTACATTAAGGGAAAAAAATGAACTTAAATGATTTTAGCAAATGGCTGCAATATAACAAAGAGTGAAAAATTTCAGGGGTCTGAATACTTTCTGTACCCACTGTATATACACACACAAACACACACACACACACACACACACACACACACACATATATATATATATATATTAGTAGACTTTTGTGCTGTAAATCATCAATATACATAAAATAAGAACATAAAAAAGAAAACACCCAAAACACAGAAAATGTCATAAAGTGCATTAATAATCAGAAACACAATAATGCAATGATGGTGTTAATGGTTAAAAGTCGATATGAAAAAGTTAAATAATTTATAAGCCGAGAATGTTTTAAATTTAGTGTTAAAAGCTGTTTAACATTATAATAATATTACAGTATTTTTGAACCGTGGTTAAGGCGTGTTATTAGTGTGTGATATTAGTTCATTTTTGCGTGTTATTAGTGCGTGTGCATGGATGTCTAAACTGGACGAGAGCGGAGAGGTGAGACTCGTCTGTCCTTCAGTGTGAGATGATGCTGAGACGTGTTTGATGACTGACCGTGTGTGTGTGTGTGTGTGTGTGCGCGCAGTAGTGCTGGGGGGTATACCGGTTCATACCGAATACCGGTGTTTATTTTTCTTATGATATTAATTTTTAAAATACTGCAATACGGGTGTCATTTAAATAACGTAAATGTAAATAACTGAGGACACAGCTGTATGTGTTAGGAAGCGTGAAAGTTCTGAGGCTGTAGAACTAGTAGAACATGATGACACAGAAGAACTCATCCACAATATCCACCGCCCGCTGCCATCAGCTCCTGCGTCTCACACACACGAGCGCGACTGTAGCACTATATTTAGCGACTTTCAGACCCTTTTAGCGGCTTTTTTTCCATAGAATATACAAACTGACAAACCTAGCGACTTTTTTGGATAAACCTTAGCTATGGTTCAGTTGGAAGATGTCTCCAGTGCTGCCCCGCGAGCGCGAGGTCTGACTCTCCCAGCGCAGTGTCGTCTGTTCTGTGCAGTGAGCAGCAGAGAAGCACCGCATTCAGCTGACCGTACCGCAGCAGACTCCTCAGTAAATGAGTACAAAACAGCGTTTCCAAGCGCCTGCCGCTAACTGACTGTTTGGAATTACAAATATGAGCAGAGGTCATCTGTTAATATTATGCACCTTTTTTTGTTTGTTGTTTTTTTTTTAGTTTGTTACTCAGACGCAGGCAGTGCGCTGCATGAGACAAAAGTAATTTAGCCAAAACCACCGCATAGCCGCTCTTTAGTGTAACATTAGATGCATGTTGATTTTATCAGACTATGTCGCGATTTATAAATGAGAGTGACTCCTGGTTAACATGTATTAATGGGTCGTGTTTAGTCACTATTTAGTGTGGAATTTTTCTACAATATTCGCTCATCATGACAGTAAAATAGGGCATTCTAAGTCAATCTACTGCAGTTTTTCCTCTCTCAATCAGTAGAAAATGTGGTTAACACCCGGTCATGCATGAAAAAATACTGTCATATACCGTGAAACCGGTATAATTTTGAAAAATACAGTGATTATAAATTTTTGGTTATACCGCCCAGCACTAGTGTGCAGTGGAGGAAACACTGGTTTGTGCTGACGGATGCTGGACTGAAGTAATGTAAAACAGCAACAGCTAATACTAGCCTAACTAATATAAGCAAAATGCTCTCAGTCGTAATCTTACAAGCAGTAGGACAAATAGGCTTAGAAGTGCGTGGAAAGGATAAATTCTTGTCAAAGCTCACATGAGTGCAGGGCCGCTGCTGGCCAAATGGGTGCCTAAGCAGGATTGTATTGTTGTGCCCCTCTCCCTCAAATATTAAAGTAAAAAAAAAAAAAACACCTACTATAAGGGTCAAAATAGAACTTTCATAAAATATAAAAGTAAATGAATAAATAAATAAATTGTAATTAAATTGTATTATTTACAAATTACAATTGTAGCTCTAGACAGTTACCTATGGCTATTATTTTATTAATACAGTTGTCTGATTGATTTTATGGTCTCAAGCATTTAGAAATCATGCAAAAGTAAATTAAGCAGTTTTACTACGATAAAACCATGGTTAATTTTTGTAAGGGTTGTGATGTCCACATGTTTTTTTGATGAAGAAATTATAGAGGCTGTGTCATCTATAGCAAAAAGGTGGCCAAAAATTAAAGATTACGTGGATAATTGAATTAAATGTTTGGTCAATAGCCCATTAAACAAGGATTTGATCGTCCTGTAAGTGTAACAGCAGCAATTACCAGGCCTTTGGCGCCCTTTATGGCCATTTTTAATAACATGTAATGTTGAAAAAAAAACAACAACAAAAAAAAAACATTAGACACCATCACAAAATTTTTAATGGTTTTACTGGTTATAATGGGACTTGTATTGGTTTTAATGGAAACATAATGGACCCTGTTGGTCTCTACTGGTAATTGGTTGCCTTCTATTGGTGGCTTGTTAAAACCAATAAATCCTAATGGAGTATGTCCCAATACACACTACAGAAGAAAACCATTGTTTTTTAATGGTTAAAAGTTGATGGTTTGTAATGTTTGTAATGGTATTTGTGATTCATTTGTGATGGTATTAGAATTTTCTGTGATGGTTCTATTGTTTTTTTTCAGCAGGGATTGCCTCATTGTTTTTATATAATGCATTTTAAGTCATTTTAAAGACTTTTGTTGGCTTAGGTTCATTTTTATAACCACAAAAATATATTATCTTAATACTTCTTTGTATAATATTATTTGAAGTAACAAAACCAAGGTTAATTTGCGGTTACCATGGATACAAGCATGATTTTTTTTTTTTTTTTTTTTTTTTTCCTTGTTAAAACCATGGCTTTAGTATAAGTGAACATGGAAACTCGGGGAGAATATTAGATGCGTTGGTGGAGGTGAAATTATTACCGACATTTAAACACGTTATTAACCTCAACACCCAAAAAAGTTTCACAGGATTATGATTTTGTGAACGTAGCCTACCTGAAAGTGACGCACGGGCTTTTTCATCTTTTTTTTTTTTTTTTTGGCGCTGGATTTCTGACGTCTTTTCACGGCATAGTTGTCCATCAATTATGATCACTTGCATTCAGCCGCAAACATGAGGTGCGAGCGGATGCGGGAATGGCGCGTCATGTATGTTGTTGTTGTTGTTGTTGTTGTATAGGGAGCGGCGGTACTGCATGAGTGTGATCGTGATAGTGACGAGTTTCGCTAATATTATTTGGCGACCAGCCCTGGTAAAGTGTGTGTGTGCAACACTGCATGTGCTATTATTCAGTCATAAAGTTTCACCATAACTGTCTCATGTTTCCTGTGGTCTTGTGTTTGTTCCTCACACACTCACACTTAAACACACTGATGGTGACACTGATGTGTGTGTGTGTGTGTGTGTGTGTGTGTGTGATTACACTGGTCTGATGAACCCTGGTCCGTTCTTCTGTCTGCAGCCTGACCTGCTGAACTTCAAGAAGGGATGGATGTCTAAACTGGACGAGAGCGGAGAGGTGAGACACATCTGTCCTTCAGTGTGAGATGATGCTGAGACGTGTTTGACGACTGACCGTGTGTGTGTGTGTGTGTGTGTGTGTGTGTGTGTGTGTGCGCGCAGTGGAGGAAACACTGGTTTGTGCTGACGGATGCTGGACTGAAGTACTACAGAGACTCTGCAGCAGAGGAGGTGAGAATCACACACGAACAAACACTAACAACATGCAAACACGTTAATAACATGCGAACACATGCTAATAACACTCAAACATAAACTAATAGCATGTGAACACATGCTAATTCAATTCAAGTTTATTTGTATAGTACTTTTCACAATACAAATCGTTGCAAAGCAGCTTTACAGAAAATTAAGTTTCTACAATATATTTATATATTGGGGTTTTTATCAGGGTTTTTCCAGCATTGAAAAATTTTTGGCGGCCGCCAAAATGAATTTTTGTCCCTCCAAAGCCGTATTTGATGGGTTCATGTGATTTCTGAGTGATGTAAATGACTGCTGTGCTTGTGATAGCACGCATGTTAACTGAGTGAGAGAGAGCAGAGATCCGCTCCCCACGCACTCTCTCTGGGCCTGTTTACACCTGCTCACTTGATGCGTTTTCTCTGGTCCGATCGTGAAAAGCCCAGTCCTCCGAATTCGAAACGCTTTCGAGACTGATTTAAATCCGATCGCTCAAACCACTTATGTCTGGGACGCATTTGAATTAAATGGTGCTTGGTCAATATTAAACAAGGATTAGATCGCACCGTAATGTGTAAAAACAATCATCAGGCCGTCGGTGCCCCCTGCAGGCTTTTGTTGTAATGCGTAATCTACATTAGCTCTATTGTTTATAATATATTATGTATTTTAACAGTTTTGTTTAATAAAACGATATGATTTCTTGCTTTTGATACTTTATTTGAGCTAATTATTATTGCATCATTGCTATTATATTTGTATTTTAAGACATTTTAAAAGCTATTGTTCACTTACATCTATTTTTATTATAACAAAAAAATGTATTATAATTATAGGGCCCTATGAAATCCGTTTTATTTCCAAATTCATTTTTTTTTTTCATTTTTCATTTTTCTATACTCTGTTTTAATGGTTAAATAAAATAAATTTTATTAATCAAAAAGCCTGTCTAATTAATTGAGTTTTACAGTTTTATCTGTACCAAATTCTGTTTTCCATTATTTTCTGGATTCCATTTTAATGGTTCCAATAAATTTTAATAATCAAAAGCATCTCCTATTAATTGATTTTATATTTAAAAAATAAATAAATAAAATACTGCACATTTACATTTTTCACCTAAATAAATTCTGGTAAATAATATTTCTGGTAAATACTCCTTTAAAAAGTGTTTTTTGATAATAATTTTGTTAGTAGTAGACTAGAACACGTGGATATGTTGTCATTCTTGCACTATAATACTGAACTTTGAGTTCAGTGATTTGGACTGAGATGGACACTTGCTTCTTGCACTCTGTCTTTACTTTTGCTTTAAAAAAGGATTTCATAGAAATTTGGATTTCATTTGGTTTAATACAATATTCTTAAGTAAAATTGATTTTTTTTTTTTTTTTTTTTGGTGGGAAATTAATCGTTTAGATTTATCGACTAATCAATAAATTAGTCGATAGATTAATCAAAATAAAAAGTCGTTAGTGGCAGCCCTAATGTGCATTTTACTCTTCTCAAAATGTTGCAAAACAAACGTGTGAGAGCGTGTTATAGGCAATATAACATGTAATAGTCAGATATGACAGCGCTAATGCTACACACATCACCACAGATATAGCCAGCAAGTCGACGCGTAAACTGCCGCGAATGAAACTGAAAGTAAAGTAACTAATCTTTCCAGTGCTGATGCCGCTCTCTCTCCTGTTGTGATCTAAGATCTGGTAATTGGCTGATAATGAATAAAATGCAGCACACTGTTGATTTCGATAGTGCGGTAGGCCTAATTCAGGATCGGATTTATATCCGTTTTTTATGTGGCCAAGTGTAACAAATCAGATGGAAATCCGATCCGACAAAACGCATAAAGTGACTAGGTGTAAACAGGCCCTAACTGTCTGAGAAGACCGAATCCATGTTTCCTGTGGCGCATTCGGAGATTTATTTATGTAATTGTTTTTTTTTTTAACTGAATTACCGGTGGTGTGAATTGTGAAAAAAGTATCTATATCTTCTCTGGCAAGTGTTTCGCACATGCAACTAACTTAAAACACACTTTCAATAAAAGAAAAAGATTTTACCTTAATAATAATAATAATAATAATAATAATAATAATAATAATAATACAGATTTAGCCTTAATAATCCACAGTAATTTCAGGTTATTTGTATGACAATGTGTAGTAAATTACCCATAAAATCATTTAGTTTAGACTGAGTGAGGTGAAACCAGCCCAGGGCTCTAGACTCATTCTTCCCACTGGTTGCACTTGTGCAACTAACTTTCTCAGTTGGTCGCACGAGCACATCATTTGGTCACAATTTTTTATTTTTTTTTATTTTTTTTTTGATACACCATTTGATTAATCAGTGCATGCTGATGAACTTTTATCATAGTTTATAGTTATATGGTAATGAAAGTGTTCAACATTCAACCCGTTCTTTTTCGTCAGTATTATTTGTGATTTAAATTTTGTGAACAGGAATTCCTTTTTTTGCTTTCACTTTCAAATTTGCGATCTTGGTGTCACGCTTTACAAGAAAAGATAATTGTCTGTTTTGCTTATATCTATACACCTTTCACTTTTTAAGACTAAAACAAAAGATGGATTCATTGTTATTGCTAATTAAAAAGCACAACAACAATAAAACCGTACGTTACAATGACAAACTAGCTCACATAACATTTATTAACAAAAACGAATAAGACAAGACAAGGCATGGCATAGGACACATCACATGCTGTATTATGTACGACTAATAAATTACAGAATGTTTAGCAAACACTGTGGAATCAAATAAATAATATTAAAAAATTAAGGAAAGCCTCCATAGCGTATGGTGAGGTAAACAGCAAAGATAACAAGCTTTTCAAAATGAAAAAGAAAAGTAAGACTATACTGTCTGTCGCTGACAGGACTCTTTTTCTACAAGAATACCAACATGTTCACCATCTCTGGTTTAAGAAGCGGTCTTTTACTTTAGTTTGAAAACCAAATCCTCCGTTGCGCTCCGTCCGCGGCGCACCTTCGCGCTCGTGCTGACGCAGCGAGTATAAACCAGGCTCTACACCTGAAGCGCTCGCGCTGAAAGCGCCTCTCTTCACGTGATCAGTGAAATCTGACTCCTGCTACAATGTGCCGCGGCTCTGCAGCGCACTGTATGAAGCAGACGCTTTGGAGCAGCTCAGACCATGCACTCGCACAGGTGCGTTCACGTGAAATTTTTACTCGCACACTCTCAAAAAATGGTCGCAGTCTAGAGCTCTGCAGCCACAAAGCAATTTGTTAGCCAGCTGCTCATTTTATTCAGATGTATGGTAGAAAATTAGACTACTAGTTAAATGTAAACATTTTAATGCTAATTTTAAATGCTTTTTCAATATTGATATGATTATAATTGTGAGGTCTAGCAAAGAAGGACCCTATCTCACAAAAATATGAAAGCCAGTTTTATTATATTCCCTGACAATGGCTATTTTTTTCTTTCATGAATATAATTAAAAATCACAAACTGTTTTTTTGCATTTATTTTAGTTATAATCAGTATTGGGTTCGCCGATCACGTGTGTAGGGTACTATTTACTGTGTGTGTGGATGACCGTCAGCCACCACCGAAGACCTTTTTTTGACCCAGGAAAAACCCTGTTAATATATTTAACTTATGGCGAAATTTGGTAGTTCTGTATGTTGTCTGAGGGGTTGGCATCATCTCATCTCAGGTGTTTGGTCATCTCAGATCATTTAAGGGTTGAATCCAGACTTAAGCTTTTGTAATTAATGTTAATCCCATGGCAGAAACAGAGAAACAAATACAGACATAATTAGCGTAGCTGCTGTTCCAACCAAGCAAAAATGATTTGTTCAATCCAAGCTAAAGAACAATAATGTGTGTTTGATCAGATATAACTGCAGTACAAGATTATGAGATGCATTATGTGAATGCTTGGCTAAAGAGATGTGTCTTTAATCTAGATTTAAACAGAGAGAGTGTGTCTGTACCCCAAACGCTATCAGGAAGGCTATTCCAGAGTTTGGGAGCCAAATGTGAAAAGGCTCTACCTCCTTTGGTTGACTTTGTTATCCTAGGTACTACCAAAAGTCCAGAGTTTTGCGACCTTAGGGAGCATGATGGATTGTAGCGTGGTAGGAGACTAGTTGGGTACGCAGGAGCTAAACCGTTAAGGGTCTTATAGGTAAGTAGTAATATTTTGTAACTGATACGGAATTTAATAGGTAGCCAGTGCAGAGACTGTAAAATTGGGATAATATGATCATATTTTCTTGACCTGGTAAAGACTCTAGCCGCTGCATTTTGGATTACCTGTAGCTTGTTTATTGAAGATGCAGGACAACCAGCTAGCAGTGCATTACAATAGTCCAGTCTAGAGGTCATGAATGCATGAACTAGCTAGCTAATAACACGTGATCACACATGAACACTTACAAGCACATGCTAATAACGTGCAAACACACGTGAACACATTAATAACATGCAAACACGCACTAATAACACGTTTTTACCACTGTGCAAAAATACTGTAATATTACTACAATTTAAAACAGCTGTTTTCTATGTGAATATCTGTTAAACTGTAATTTATTTCTGTGATCAAAGCTGAAATTTCAGCATCATTACTCCAGTCTTCAGAGTCACATGATCCTTTAGAAATCATTCTAATATGCTGATTTGCTGAATTGTTTATGATGATTATATGGCTGTTATTATGATGATGATACGACTGTTATTATATGATTGTTATGCGTCTGTGTGCTCAGAGGGACGAGGTGGATGGCGAGATCGATCTGAAGGCGTGTGTGAAGGTCTCGGAGTTTGACGTGGAGAAGAACTACGGCTTTCAGATTCAGGTCTGTACAGAACATCGCGTCTGGACTCGCTGCATTCTTGCACTGATGGGGATCAGTGTTGTCATCGTCTCATCTGCACATACTCATTGTGTGTTCTCTGTGTGTGTGTGTGTGTCCTGCAGACCAGAGACGCCACCTTCACGCTCTCCGCCATGACGGCCGGCATACGCAGGAACTGGATCGAGGTCTTGAGGAAGAACGTCCGGCCCAGCAGCTCTCCAGACCTCACACAGTCAGTGCAGCTCACACACACACACTCGTACACACACACACACACACACACACACACACACACACACACACACACACACACACACACACACACATACTCGTACACACACACACACTCATTCACGTGCATGAAACGTGCATATGCTAATCTGTACCATCTTCCCAAATTTGTAATGAGAATTATTTAAATCTGTTATTAAAGGGATACTCCACCCTAAAATGAAGATTTTGTCATTAATCACTTAACCCCATGTCGTTCCAAACCCGTAAAAGCTTCGTTCGTCTTTTGAACACAATTTAAGATATTTTGGGTGAAAACCGGGAGGCTTGGGACTGTCCCATTGACTGCCAAGTAAATTACACTGTCGAGGCCCAGAAAAGTATAAAAGACATTGTCAGAATACTCCATCTGCCATCAGTGATTCAACCGTAACATTATGAAGCGACGAGAATACTTTTTGTACGGAAATAAAACAAAAATAATGACTTTTATTTAACAAATTTGGCACCGTAGCGTCACCGTAGAGCCTTTTTGGGGAATATCCGCTGGACGCAGTCTTTTATCCAAAGCGACTTACAATTGGGAAATACATAGAGCGATTCATCTTGAAGAGGCAATCAGACAGAGGAAGTGCTCGTAACAACAAGTCTCAGGCATTGGGGGAAGTCGTGGCCTGATGGTTAGGGAGTCGGGCTTGTAACCTGAAGGTTGCCGGTTCGATTCTCGCACCGGCAGGAATTGAAGGTGGGGATTGTGAACAAACAGCACTCTCTCTGCCTTCAATACCATGACTGAGGTGCCCTTGAGCAAGGCACCGAACCCCCAATTGCTCCCCGGGCGCTGGAGCAATGGCTGCCCACTGCTCCGGGTGTGTGTTCACTGTGTGTGTGTGTGTGTGCGCGTCTGTTCACTACTCACTGCTGTGTGTGTGCACTTGGATGGGTTAAATGCAGAGCACCAATTTCGAGTATGGGTCACCATACTTGACAATACGTCACAACTTTCACTTTCACTTTGTTCAAATAAGTAAAAGCTAGCAAGGGAAGGAATAAATAAAGAGAAAGAAAGTTGTTGTTTTTTTATTATTATTTATTTAAATTTTTTTTTTATATAAAGTTTAGGATGAAGTCAAGTAGTGTTGAAAGAGATGAGTTTTCAGTTGTTGCTTAAAGATTGGTAGGGATCCAGCATTCCGGATAGGGGTGGGAAGATCATTCCACCAGCCAGGAATGGTGAATGAGAATGTTCTGGAGAGTGATTTTGAGCCTCTCTGTGATGGTACCACGATGCGTCGCTCACTAGCAGATCTCAGACTTCTGGACGGGATGTAGATTTGTCATAGTGTGTGCAAGTAGGCAGGTGCTGAGCCTGTGATTGATTGTTCTATATGCAAGCATCAGTGTCTTGAACTTAATGCGAGCTGCAACTGGTAGCCAGTGCAAGGAGATAAAGAGAGGTGTAACATGGGCTCTTTTGGGCTCATTGAAGACCAGCCGTGCCGCTGCATTCTGAATCATTTGTAGAGGTTTGATTGTGTTTGATGGAAGTCCAGCCAGAAGAGCATTGCAGTAGTCCAGCCTAGAAATGACAAGGGCCTGGACAAGAAGTTGTGGAGCATGCTCTGTCAGAAAGGGCCTGATCTTTCTGATGTTGTGTAGTGCAAACCTGCAAGATCGAGCAGTCTTTGCAATGTGCTCTTTGAAGGTCAACTGGTCATCAAAGATTACACCAAGATTTCTGACCGAAGTTGATGGGGCAATTGTTGATGAACTGAATCGTGAAGTCATGCTGTAGAGCTGGAGCGGCAGGAAAGACAAGAAGCTCAGTCTTTGCCAGGTTGAGCTGTAGGTGATGTTCTTTCATCCATGCCGAGATATCCGCCAGGCAGCCTGAGATCCGTGCAGATCATCTGGTTGAAAAGAGAGAGAGAGCTGTGTGTCATCAGCGTAGCAATGGTAGGAGAAGCCATGTGCCTGTATGATGGGGTCCCAGTTATGTAGTGTATGTGGAGAAGAGGAGGGGTCCAAGAACTGATCCCTGAGGAACCCCAGTGACCAGTTGATGTGCTTTGGATACCTCTCCTCCCCAGGCCACCCTGAAAGACCTACCAGTGAGATAGGATTCAAACCAGCGGAGTGGAATCCCAGTAACAAATTTGTTAAATAAAGTCATTATTTTTGTTTTCTTTCCATACAAAAAGTATTCTCGTTGCTTCATAATGTTACGGTTGAACCACTGATGGCAGATGGAGTATTCTGACGATGTCTTTTATACTTTTCTGGGCCTCGATAGTGTAATTTACTTGGCAGTCAATGGGACAGTCCCAAGCCTCCCGGTTTTCACCCAAAATATCTTAAATTGTGTTCCGAGGACAAACGAAGCTTTTACGGGTTTGGAACGACACTGGGTTAAGTGATTTAATGATAAAAATTTCATTTTAGGGTGGAGTATCCCTTTAACAAAAGCTAAGCTTTAAGGCTCACTGTGGTTTTCTGACAAAATAAAAGCTCTGTAGATTAATGTTAGAAAGCAAAGAAATTAGGACAGGCATAAATGTTAGTATTGCAATTTTGTTGTTCTGTAAAATAAAAATTTTATTATTATTATTATTATTATTAAATACAGTGTTTTTAATTGAAAAATACAATAGTATTCTTACTAATATTTATATTTATTTTTATAATTTAACAAAATAAATATTTAAATAATAATTATTGTTATTGTTAAACACTTATTTAATGTTTACAATATAATAGTATAATTATGATTGTAACGTATACATTTTTATAGTTTAAAATGAACAGATTTAAGTAGTAACCATAATTGAAGTAATATTTAAGTAATAATTATTTATAATTATTAAAGTAATAATTATATTTAATTATTATATACTCGTTTTTAAAGTATAATAGATCTATCGCTTTTTATTATATGTTAGTAAACTAAAAATATATAAATAAGCATAATTGTTATTGTCAAAATACTCAATACGGTACAGTAGTGTTATTAGGTTATAACTCTTATAATTTAAAACAACAGAAAATATAAAGTGTTTATAATTATAATAATAATATAATTTTTATTTTACAGTATGATAGTATTACTAATGTTGCTTTTAATAATTTAAAAATATATATTTAAATAACTGTTATTGTTAAATATTTTTTTTTCGATTCAGTAGTAATATATACTGTTAATTATTTTACATTTATTTTTCATTTTTTAATCAAATGAAAATATTTACGTAATAAAAATAATAATGCTTATTACTCTTATTTCTGTTATATACAAATTTTATATTTTAACAGTATATTCTTCATTGATTTAATTATTATAGTGTACTAAAAACACCTTAGTTATTTTCAGTTGTGATTCTGTCAGTGTTTTTTTTTCTTATTGGCAGTATTTATATATTAAACCATATGTCGCACTGATTATATATACTTGAGTTTGATGGAGAGCATTGAGCATGATTTAGATCTGATTCATCAGTTGGTTAATTGACACTAGTCGTTAGTTGCAGAGCTGATGAGACACTGAGTTGTTGACGTGTTGAATCTGTGCGTGTGTGTTTCAGGCTGCCCAACTGCAGCAGTGATAAAGAAAACGCCCGTCATTCCTCATCCCTCCGCCTCCGCAGCCAATCAGAGGCCACCTCCACCACCGCAAACCCCGCCCACCGCAAATTCGACTATGTTGAGCTGTCGCCTGTAACCACGCCTTCTACCCCTGTCTCCACCAACCAGAGAGAGTCGGGGGAGGGGCAGGTGAGAGAGCACAGCCAATGGCAGGAGGAGCGGCTGCGTGACGATGCCCACAACCAGTGGGAGGCGGTGCTTTCACGGAAGGGGGCGGGCCAGCAGTCGGAACAGAGACGAATAGAGGAGGAGATTGAAAAGAAGTGGGCGGAGTTTGAGCGGCTGCCGCTCAAAGAGACGAGGTCACTCCCACCGATGGGCTCGCGGTCGGGTCCATCAGCCAATCAGGCGCTGGAGAGGGAGGTAGTGCGTGAATAAAGTCTATCTGCTCTCATGAATGACTTTATGAGAACTGAATAGAACACAGAGAGACCAGTTAACCTTTATATAACACATTTGGGGCATTTCTGAACTGAAGAAATTCTGAAAAATTAAGAAACACTTTTTTGGTGGGAACCAAACTTTGAAAATACGTCAAAGCTATCAAAATACATTATTTACATGATACTATGCCGATATTTGGGAAAATAATTTTATTCCCATGTTTGTCCATGTGTAAAATATATTTATTATTATATTTTTTTAGCCTTATTCCCATATCTCTCATATTCATGTCAAGACTATCAAAATATTATTCACATGATATTATGCCGGTATTTAAGAAAACATTTTTATTCCCATGTTTGGCCATGTGTAAAATATATTTATTATTATATTTTTTTTTTTTTAGCCTCTTTCCCATATCTCTCACATAGTTTTTTTTTTTTTTTTTTTTTTTTTTTTTTTTTTTTTCATTGCAGCATGCACAACCGAACCTTCCTCATGATTGTGAAATTTAGTTTGAAAACATTCCAGAGTAATATATGTTGAAATTGAATATGTACTTTTCATAAATTTGGGCTGTTTTTGATCACCATTAGTTCAAAGGAATTAATTAAATTCTGGTCATTTTCATTTAATATTATTCATATTATTTTTATGGATTGTGTGATATAATGATATATTCAGATATATATCGTAAATGTTGATTAAATATATATTTTTTTTTTTCTTGCATCACATTAGTTTAGATATAGTTGATGTATTATTTACAATTTCAATTAATTTCTAATCTTTTTTTTTTAATTAAACAAGTTGTAAGTGTGGTAAACACATGGTGAAAACATGGTAAAATGTGAAATGTTAAGATGTTTACACATTCACAAGTATTTATCAGATACAATGTTTTTGGTTGGAAAGCTATTAAGTTTTGACTATTTCATAAGCTTATGTTCCCAGAAAACAGGCTCATGCTTTATAAGGGTTAACAATCAACTGCACAAATAACTGTAAGAGCTTTATAAAGACCTTATTCACAGTCATTTGTGTTGCTCTCTCTGTGTGTGTGTGTGTGTGTGTGTGTGTGTGTGTGTGCATGAGCGTTTCACACTTCCTGTTCAGCGCACCTGCACTTCCTGCAGAAGGCTTTACCTCCGCCTGTCTCTCTCTCCTGCAGGTGGCGTCTCTGAGGCAGCAGCTGGCTGAGCTGGGGGCGGGGAGGGGGGCGGAGTCTGGCTGCGGGGCGGTGCTGCAGCAGATGGAGCGCACACACAGGGAGGTGCTGGAGGAGCTGGAGAAGCAGCATGCGCAGCACATTAGCGCACTGGAGCAGGAACGAGACACGCTGCTAAAGGAGGAGAGCGACGCCACCGCGTGCGGTACTGACCAATCACTGCAGAGCACGCTCTATAATGGGCGGAGCTTCACTGTGTGCACATTTTCATTTTCTGAATTCTGTTTTTTTTTCCCGTTTTAATTTTTGTAGACTGTTTTTATGCTTAAATGTAAAAAACAGAAACAAAAAAAAGAAATACAATCAAAAAGCATGCCTAGTTAATTGAAATCATGAAACAATTGAACAGCAATTCCTGTAGCTCAAATAGTAGAGCATGGCGCTAGCAACGCCATGATCATGGGTTCGTTTCCCAGGGAAAGCAAGAGCTGATAAAATGTAAAAACTGTAACTTGAATGCTATGTAAGTCGCTTTGGATAAAAGCGTCTGCTAAATATGTAAATGTAAATGTAACAGCAATTTATTAAAAGTTGAACAAAAATGACATTTTTAAGGTCCTATGAAACACGTATTTTTTTCCCCCCTCAAATTCAGTTATTTTTACCAAATTCTGTTTTCCATTAATTTTCTGGATTCCATTTTAATGGGTTCATGAAATTTTCTCTGGATAACTGATTTTATAAAAATTTAAGTTATTAGCCTGTTATTTTATTTATGTATTTATTTATTTTCATAAATACTGTTGTGTATTTACATTTGTCTGGGAAATGCATTCTGGTAAATAATTTTTCTGGTAAATATTCCTTTTAAAGATAATGTTTAATAATAATAATTAAATAATAATAATTCAATAACTATCATTAGGCCTACAATCAGTAATATATTTCTGTCACAGTTTCTTCAAGTTAAACCGAACATTTATTTTGACGGGTTTCTGTTTGTATATGATATATGACGATAGTTTTTCTGAGATGTAAGGGTAAAATGCTCATGAAGTGACTCTGAGAGCAGTTCTGGAGATGTTGTTCATGTATTGATGTCCTCACTAGTGAAACAGCAGAGGCTGAAATTACTGTGTAGTAAACGAAACTGCGACTCTGCGCCATTCATTCTCACAGAGATTCGCAGAACACGCAGGATTCATATTTAAAGTATTTTTGCAGCTTAATATTCACAGACACTAGTCCATATTGTGTTTTGATTTGTGTACTGACCTACTTTTTATTTATTAGTCCAAAATTTGGCAAATTTCGTGACATTCCGTGTTATACAGTAAATTCTGGATTCTGTGATTTTGTCTGCGGAAATCATAGGGTCCTAATGTTTGCATGAATACGAGAGTGTTTGCTGCTGGACTCCTCCAGTGTGTGTTCAGTTCTGTGGTGATCGGTGTCAGCTGTAGTGCTCCAGTGATGTACGTGTGTGTAACAGAGTGTGTTTGTGTTGTCAGTGATGGAGGCGCTACAGAAAGCACACAGAGAAGAGCTGGAGAGAACCACACAACTCAGAGAGACTCATGGGATGGGTTCACACACACTCGACAAACGGCAACAGTGAGTACACACCATAGCACACACACACACACACTCACACACACACTCTCACTCACACACACACACTATAGCACACATAAACACACACACACAAACTATAGCACACACAGATGCAGTCACACACACACACACACACACAAACTATAGCAAGCATGCACACACTCACACACAAACGCATGCACACACACACTAGGGGTGCAACAGTTCTCGGTAAAAAATCAAACCATGGCTTTTGTAAATTTAAAAAAGATTAATCTTTTCATACAGTCAAATATACAATGTTATTTTACATTTGATTGCTTTATTCAATTTCTGTACCAAAAAACTAATGTTAGACCTACCTATTTGTGCTGTTGTTTGTATTTAGATTTTGTTCTTATTTTTTCTTAATTTTTTTTTATATGGCAGTATAGGTTTTTTCCCTAAACATAGCACATACCGATCTGTACCAAAACTGTGACTCTAAAACCGTGATACAAACTGAACCTTGAGTAAGTTAAACCGTTGCACCCCTAACACACACACACACACACACACACACACACGTGCTGCAGGAGTAGTGTCTGGAGCTCATCTTTGTCTGTGTGTGTGTGTGTGTGTGTGTGTGTGGGCGCAGGGCGGAGCTGGCGTCCCTGCGGAGGGAGCTGGCGTCTCTGTCGGAGCGATACTCTCAGAAGTGTGTGGAGCTGAAGCGAGCGCAGCAGCACAGTTTCGATGCGGAGCGACTCGTGAGCCAGAAAGACACACAGATGGAGCAGCTGAAGAGAGACAACCAGGTACCACATAAAAAACTCAACAAAAACTTCAGTCTGAGCTCACAGAAGCTTAAAGGGAATGTAGCAGAAAATCCATGACTTTTTTTTATTTTTAATCTCGATGTCATCAATGCCAAAACAAACTTGATCACATACAAACAAGGAAAACAATTCGATATAAATGTTACTTACAAAGGTGTACAAAACTTATATTTTTGTGCAAAAGATAAAATTAAGAGGAATATTCCATGTTCAAAGGTAAGCTCGTTCAACAGTATTTGTAGCAATGTTGTTTTATAAAATAATAATAATACTAACAACAACAATCTTTACAAATAAATTTCTTGGTTATTGAGGCAGAAAGACATTTTGGAGGCCATAAGGTCAGCCATCAAACACTGAACTGGACTAGATCCAAAAAGCATCAGTCTGAGCACAAAGAGGTCTGAGACACCATTCCTGCTTAAGTGGACCACAAAAGCATCTGAGTCCTCTTTTTGTTTTCTTTACGCTGCAATTCAAAATCTCTGTCTAAAAAGGGTAATATTTTATGTAATTGAGGTCAGAGATGTGGGAACGGTGAAGAGGGAGAGAGGGCAAACGTTTTGCATTTTAGGTCAGCATTGCCGTCTAATCAGCCAATATTGTCTTAAATAGCCCGCATAGCTCTTCATCTTTTATAACATGGGATTTTGACCAAATATATTCAATCTTGAATTTTTCTTTTTTTTGTGTGTGAAACATTCCTGGTTTGGACATATAAGGTGATAAAAAAATATTTTAAAAATATCTTAAAATAAGTACAAATGAGCATGAGCAATTTCCCCCTTACCTGTTTGCATCTCTTGAGTATTAATATATATGTGTGTGTGTGTGTGTAGGACCTCCAAGCACGTCTGTCGGAGGAGGTCAAGGTCATTCGGTCTCTGGTGACAGGTCAAGGGTCAGATGGAGTGACTGACGGCACTGAGAGGTCGTGGTGTGAGACACAGGTGATGCAGTGACTCGCTGTAATGTGTTTCTGTCACATGTACTCTACATCACACATATCCAGACAGATCAGTGTCGAACTGAATCAAGAGCTTGTGATTCTGAATCACATGGGAAATCTGTGAAAGCCCTATTAGCTAAGCGCTGTCAAAAACACAAAACAAGCACTACGAGTTAATAAAAGAACACAGAGTATACATGTTCTTCAGGAATGGTTTGTTGATTATGTAATAGATCAGATGTTCATGAAGGACAGGAAGTGAGGTGATCGTCCTCCTGGCTGCTCCTGATCAGTTTAGGGATATTCTGAAGTCACGTGAAATCAGACACCTGCTGTGTTGTTTCTTCATCTCTGTGTTGATCGTGTGTGTGTGTGTGTGTGTGTGTGGCAGGTGCTGCTGCGTGTGAGAGAGAACGAACTGCAGTACTTACACAAGCAGCTCAGCAGCCTCCGCAACCAGCTACACTTCCTCACCACGGTAACACACCTGTCTCTCTCTCTCTGTGTGTGTGTGTGTGTGTGTAACGTGTTTGTGTGTAACGCATGTTTCTCTCGTGTGTGTGTGTGTCAGGAGAAGAGCAGCGTGTGCGAGCGCTACCGTGAGGTGTGTGAGGAGCTGAGCGCGATGAAGAGCCGCAGCGAGCGCGAGGCCGAGACGCTGAGAGAACACCTGAGATTAGCGCTGAGCGCGCTGCACGACGGACAGCAGACTGACAACACACACACTCACACACACACACACGCCTCCTGAGGGGTGAAGCCTCACACACGTGCCTTCATTTCAGCCCAATCAGCTGCAGCCGTTCCCACCGGCCAATCAGCTGCGGGACACTGGAACAAACGCTTCTGCACTTTCTCACGTCTCTATGCGTGTTTGACTCCTGGGAACAGAACTGGAACGTGTGTCTCTCTCTCTCTCTCTCTCTCACACACACACACACACACACACACACACACGTATGAATAATCAGTCTCTCACTGGGTTTATCTGCCAAACATATCTGATTATGTGCCTCCTGCTCCTCTCTCTCTCTCTGTGTGTGTGTGTGTGTGTGTGTGTGTTCAACTGCCTTTGTGCCACAAAAATAAAGAGCTTTGCTTTAATGAGCCAATGTTTTTAAAAAAAATGTTTGCATTTCTTGTCATATTTAATTTTAGAGTTTAACACTTATGTGAACATATCGTACTAGGACTAATAAAACATGGGTTCTTTGGTCTCTGGACTCTTGAGTGATTGTTCTTTAAATTGTATAATGTTTTGTCTTCACAAAGCTGAAATGAAGTCATAGGAATAATCAGAAGTGAAACGTTCAGAGTTGTGGAAAATTAACTGTTTGCCATTGAAACTAAACCAGAACGGGTCAGTTGTGTGTTAACAGCCAGCAGAGGTGAGTTGATGTGGCAGAGATTGATTAACTAGTGTTAAAGACTGTTCATTTACTGTGTTTAAGATAATCTGAGTGGATTTATATCGGTAGTAACATTAAACAAAGTCTAAATCAGCTGTTTTTTTTTACTCAAGCCCACTTATTACCCAAAACAATATTCAAAGGCATCATATGTTTTCTATTAAAGATTAGATTTTTATTTTATTTTTTTTTTTTTGATGATATTTCCAGTTCAAGAAATCAAACTTCTGTTAAATATCCCGGTTTTCTAAAAAATCAGAATCCTATTTCTCATGGACAAAAAAAAAAAAAAAACATTAAAATGAGAAATGCCTTCATTTTTAGTTCTTTTAGTTAATCTGAATGTTTATGTTATTTCAAACTGTTTTGAGGCATCCTGAGGCCTTCGGTGGGCCCTGGACCCCTGATTAACAATCACTGATCTAAGTTAACATGTTTAGTGTTTTTATATTCAGTCCCAATCATATCTTCTTCATATCACTCACAAACTGTGAGGAGAAAAGAGAAAAACTGAAATGTTTATTACTCAATCCCTCCAGTTTTTCGTGAATCAGCGATTATTACAGAATTCAAAATCAACAAAATTACGAATTTTTTGCGATCGTACACAATTCGACATTTAACAGCAAAATAAAATCGTGCGGTAATAATAGTCTGATATAGAAACACACATAAATGACGAATAAACAAGCTTCCTGCATTTTGTATTCGGTCAAGAGTGACTGTTGTAAATCTACATGATGGTAATTACACAAATAACACCGCAAACTCCGCGGAATGATGGGAATGACCGCTACAGACTGTGTTCCGGATGTTTTGACTGCGCGGTTCCGCTCCGCGCCGGAAGGAGGCGGCGGGGCTTTGAAACTCGGCTGAGTCGCGCATGCGCAGACAGTTTAATGATGGCGTCCAGTGCAGCGACTCGCTCAGGAGCCGCCGCCGTTAAAGTGGTTAAACCGATCTTCAGCCGCGACCTGAATGAAGCCAGGCGCAGGGCCCGCGAGCTCTACCGGGCCTGGTACCGAGAGGTGCCGAACACAGGTAACTACAACACACACACACACACACAGAGAGAGAGAGAGAGAGAGAGAACCGAGTCAAGGTCAGACACACGAGAAAACACTCACACATAAACTACACGATCACGAGAAAACACACACACACACACACACACACACACACATAAACTACACGATCACGAGAAAACACACACACACACACACACACATAAACTACACGATCACGAGAAAACACACACATAAAGTACAACAACATAACAAGCTAAACAAACAGTCGTCTGAGCGCTAAACTGTCGCTGTTTCTGGTTAAATTCTAAATGAACCGAAGTAAATGATTCATTAGTGAATCGAATCAGTTCTCTTTTTAAAGAATTGAAGTTTGTCGTGTTTAGAGACTGTGGCACATGAGGTTTACTAAGAGCCTTCTATCATCAGAAAAATAAATAAATAAAATAAAAACAGAGATACTGAGATGGTATACAGTACTTTTGCTAATATATAATAATAGAATATTTTACTCTAATTATTAATTATTGTATATTTTGACTAGAAACAAGACAAAAATACTAAGATAAGCCTTTTCTGGTCATGATCATCAGTCGTTTGACACAGTCATAAGTTGGTTTGTGTTCCTCTTTGTCTTTTTGTTGAAGAAGATTCACACGCTGAGCTGAACTGAATCACTTTGATTCGGTCAGCAGATTCGCTCGGTGTTTTCTCGCAGGCCACGCGTGAATCAGACGATCACGTAGGGGTGTGTGAAATATATCGTTTGCGATAATATCGTAATTGTATTTTTAGCGATGTGCTATTTGACATTATGAAGTATCAAGCACCTAAAGAGTGCAAGCTTACATTACGTGAAGTCTAGACTAGTGCGTCCTTTCACTGCATGATTCAGACTAATAAAATACATTTACAACAATCACAGATTCAAGACATGGGGACAGAATATGTATATATTTATAAAACTTCATAGAGTTAATCAATTTTACTCAAAAAGTGTCTTTTTTTTTCTCCAAAAATTACCAGGATTACAGTGGATTATTTATTTATTTATTTTTTGCAACAGTTCAATAAAGTAGTAGAGACTTGTGTTTTAGACATCATATTTCCTGTTTTTGGCTATTTCGACAACAAAAATAACTGTTTCGCTCCTGAATGAATCACCTGTTTAAATGATTCGGTTCAATCGCAATGACTCACTTATTAACAGTGACTTGCTGCCACCTACTGGCAGTTTTATATATATAAATACATAATTACTGGTAGTTTTAATTTCACATTTAAAGTATATTTTATTTAAATAATTTCAAATATCGTTATTCAGTGTTTTATGATTAATATATCTTAACATTATTAATACATGTGTAACCGCAGGTTAAATGCATTCATGTCCTGCTCTAAACAGTGTGTGAATGCATCTAAACACCTCTTCAGATGCAGCTTCTGTGTTTCATCTGCATTGCAAAGATTAATTTTGTTGATACCGATTTTAATTGCTTGATAACAGCCAAAATGTCTTGTTATTCTAATTCACTGATTAAATATAAGAATACGGCTCATAAGATGATGGACACTTTTAGAAAAAATGGCTTTATAAAGGTAAAAGTCAATTTAAACTTATTGGAAAATATTAATTTCTGTCACCGCTGTGAACTGACTACCACACAGAATATGAAGGATATCAATATCATCCTTAAGATATCAGCACGATAACACACTCAGCTAAATATCGTCTGATTATCGTTACTAATAAACTCCCAGGAAATCTGGGGAGATATTTTTGTCCATATGTCTGTGCTGTGTTTCAGTCCACTCGTTCCAGCTGGACATCACAGCGCGGCAGGGCCACAAGAAGCTGCGGGAGATGTTCGACAGGAACAGGCACGTGACCGACCCGCGCGTCATCGACATGCTGGTCATCAAGGTGCGTGTTAGCGTGCTAGCATCTGTTAGCGTGAGCGTCTGTGATCTGAGCGCTCGCTCCTGTGTTGCAGGGGAAGATGGAGCTGGAGGAGACCATCAACATCTGGAAGCAGAAGACGCACATCATGCGCTACTTCCACGAGACCGAGGCCCAGCGTCCGGCCGACTTCCTGTCCAAATTCTACCACGGACACGACCCCTGACCTCTGACGCCTGAAGTGTGTTGTGATTTTCTTCTGGACTGTAAATATAAACTGATGCTGAACTCTCTCCGGTCTGCGTGTGTTTCATTGAGTACCGTATCGTTATTTCAACAGAAGCGTTTGCGTCTGTGTCTCAATCTACTAAAGGCCGGGACACACAGTTTGTTTGGTGTGTTACACGCATCGAGCTCACATCAGGCTCACGTCGGCGAGAGAGAGAGCTCTGATTGGATGTTCAGTTTAGCGAACGAGTCAGTGCCCAAGAATGAAAGCTAAAGTGATGAAAACGAGCACGTAAATGAAGGCGGTACAGACAGAAGGCTGTTTAAATGTTACGTGATCTTTCTGAATCATTCTAATACGCCAATGTTTTCATAACAACATGAGCTGCTTAAAATGATTAAAGTTATCAACGTTACTGATATTCAAAATGTTAAGCAAGCGCTGCATTTCGTATATCTGCGTTTATCTCGTATATCTTTGTTTTGGTTTCTCCTTTTGAATGATGAATATATACTAATCAGCATTTGAAGTGGATCAAAACATTTCATTAAAGTTGTCCTAAAACCTAAATGTGTTCTTGTCTTAGGACAACTTTGATGAACATTTTTGATCCATTTCAGATGTTGACTACTGTATACTATTGATAGCTGCTGATGTAGACAGTTAATTCCTCTCACGCAGGCGCAGAACGCACGTGTTAGTGTGCCGTCGGCTGTAGTCTGTGCGGTGTGTTCAAGTGCAGCTTTTTGGTCCGACGCGAGGCAACAACACCGTCGGCTTTCATCACCACTAGTTCTTTGAAGTCGGCTTGGTGTGTCCTGGCCTTAACAGATTGATCGTTATACAGGATACTTATAATATGTGACCCTGGAGCACAAAAGCAGTCATAAGTAGCACAGGTTTATTTGTAGCAGTAACCAACAATACATTGTATGGGTCACAATTATCAATTTTTCTTTTATGCTAAAAATCATTTGGATATTAAGTAAAGATCATGTTCCATGAAGATATTTTGTACATTTCTTACCATAAATATATCGAAACTTAATTTTTGATTAGTAATATGCATTGCTAAGAACTTCATTTGGACAACTTTAAAGGTGATTTTCTCAATATTTAGATTTTTTTTGCACCCTCAGATTCCAGATTTTCAAACAGTTGTATCTCAGCCAAATATTGTCCTATCCTAACAAACCATACATCAATGGAAAGATTATTTATTCAGCTTTTAGATGGTGTATAAATCTAAATTTCAAAAAATTGACCCTTATGAATGATTTTGTGGTTCATTGTCACGTGTTTGTATAGAATGTATATTTACACAATAATGTTCAGACTTTTGGGGTTAGTAATTAATATTTTTAAAAGAATTTACTCACCAAGGCTGCATTAATTTGATCAAAAATACTGTAAAAATTGTGAAATAATATTCTAATTAAAAACAGCTGTTTTCTATGTGAATATCTGTTAAACTGTAATTTATTTCTGTGATGCGCAGCTGAATTTTCAGCATCATTACTCCAGTCTTCAGTGTCACATGATCCTTCAGAAATCATTCTAATATGCTGATTTGCTGCTCAAGAAACATTTCTGATTATTATCAATGTTGAAAACAGTTGTGCTGCACATTTTTGTGGAAACTGATACATTTTATTTTTCAGGATTCTCAGATGAATAGAACAACAGCGTTTTAGTGCCACATTACAAAAAAATATAAGATTACAAGGTTAAAGTTGTAATATTTTGAGAAAAAAAGTCAAAATTACGAGAATAAAGTCCAAATATTTTGAGAATAGTCAAAATTACGAGAATTAATTTGTAGCAATTATGAGATTAAAGTTATTGTATTTTGAAAGTATAGCCTATATTGCAAATGCAAATGGCTCGGATTGGGAGCACCAGGAGAAATTCCAAAGTCTCAGTTTTCAAATTCTGTCAATTTGCAATATAGGCTATAGTCTCAAAATATTATAACTTTAATTGCTACAATTTAGTTCTCAACACATTTCAACTTTTTTCTCGACATATTTTGACTTTATTCTCGAAACATTCCGACTTTATTCTTGAAACATTTTGACTTTATTCTTTTAATTTTGACTTCATTCTCAACATATTCAGACTTTAATATTGTAATTGTAGATTATTTAATGTAGCACTAAAATGCCATTGTACAATAAAAAGAAATAGAATAGAAAAGAACAGCATTTATTTGAAATAGATTTATTTATGGACAGTTATAAGCCGGACGTTTTTAACAAAACGCATGGGAACCTTTTAAGTTCAGGTTCAGGTTGAGCTTTATTGTCATTCCGCTACATGTGAGGACATACAGTGGAACGAAATGTCATGCATCACAGGACCACGATGCTACATAAATACAGACTTACAACAATGAAGTAAAACAGTATAAACCTACCCTTACAAAAAATTACTGCAGTTTTTAAAAAGTAATACTGCAGTTTTTGTTACATGTAGAAAAATACAGTTTTTTGGACACGGAAAAAACTGCATTATTGCCGTTTTACTGCAATACACCTGAAGTACTATTGAAATACAACTGCAGTAGAGCTGTAGTATTACTAACAAACAACTGCAATAGAACTGCAGTATTACTGCAATACAGCTGAAGTAGTACTACAATTATACTGCAATAAAACTGCAGTAGCACTGCAATATATACTACAACTGAAGTGCAATTCAATACTACCGAAGTGCAATACTAATAAAATGCTGTACAGTAACACTGAAATGCAACCAGATAAAATAACAAATTTTATTTGCACACATCTGCAATATAATGAATTAAGGTACAAAACAACAGTTAATGTCTCAAACTGCAATGCAACAATAAATGCTTTTACTTTTCTTTAAACTTAAAATAACAGGCTGAGGGTTACTGTACACTAAATGTATTTAGTGTTTATTTACACATCACGGAATCATGCACATTTCTTCCCTCATTATTCAGGCAGGGTTCATTTTTTGAAGAGCTTATCCTCATCATTCTGCTTGGTTCTGATGACTGCCTTTATCTCAGATGAGGAAACACTATTTTGGATGTAGTCTGGAAAAACAAACAAACAAAAACTATCAGAAATTCTCAAGTTTCAGTTACACTTTTCACCACAGGCATATTTAGTATGGTTAAAATAAATCTTGAATTGTGATGTCACCAAGTGTTTGTGAAAAGTATTCATACTACTCCCAGTTCATTTCTTATGCATATTGGTCAGCATTAACAATGTCTTTGAACACTCCAGGTAAAAGAAGTTAAAAGGTTGGCTCACCCAAAAATGAAAATTCTGTCATCATTACTCACCCTCATGTCGTTCCAAACTCGCAAGTCTTTTGTTCATCTTCAGAACACAAATGAAGATCTTTATGATGAAATCTCAGAGCTTTCTTTCCCTCCACTGACAGTCCATGCAACCACCCCTTGCACAAAAACATCAATTTCTGGAAAAAAGCACAGACACAATCATGTTTAAATACTGTACCTCCACATTATTTGCCCTCTTTATCATTTTGGTTTTTGTTCAAAAGTCTAACCTTAAATTAAAATAAAATAATACTTGAAAAAATATATATATAATTTAAAAATGTATGTAAATATACTATTAGAATACAGTATATAGAATATATGTGTTCAACAGTTATTGTGCCCCCTTCATTTAATACTGTGTGTAACCTATAAGCCTCTACACATAGGGGCTAATCCATGGCTAGGTGTGCATTACATGATTTTAATGCATGAGGTGGAGGCAAAGAAGAACCTGACATGAAACGGGTTGCCTCCGTTGAAGTCGATTAAAATTGTGTAATACACAGGTTAAAAAGTTAAGTTAAAGCTGCCCTCAAAGAGATAGCTAACCCAAAAATGAAAATTATTTCATTAATTAGTCACCATTGTGTGGTTTCACACCTGTAAGACCTTCATTCCTCTTTGGAACACAAACAAGGATATTTTTAAAGAAATCAGAGAGGTTTCTGACCCTGCATAGACAGTAATGCAGCTTACACATTCAAGTTCCAGAATGGTAGGAAAGACATCGTTAAAGTAATTCATGTGACTCCAGTAACTCAATTTTATGAAGCGACATGAGTGTTTGCATCAAAAAAAACCCAAAACATTTACCACTTATTTACAAAAATATTGATCTGTAATGTGCATTTACGAGAGCAACACAACGCATGAGTGTTGTGTTCATGTGACAGAAGACAAAACTGTGGTTAAACCACTGGAGACACATGGATTACTTTCACAATGTCTTTCCTACTGTTCTGGAACTTAAATGTGTAAGGTGCATTGCTGCCTATAGAGGGGTCAGAATGTTCTCGGATTTCATCAAAAATATCTTAATTTGTGTTTTGAAGATGAACAAAGGTATTACGGGTTTGGAATGACATGAGGGTGAGTAATTAATGACAGAATTTTTGTTTTTTTGGGTGAACTAACCCCTTAATGTTTGTGGAGTACAATTTGACTGGAAGGGTAAAATTAAGTTAATTTTCATTAGTTTGTTTGGTTACAGGTCATTAGATCTAGCATTCTGACTGTATATGTGTGCTACAGTAAAAGCTGCACATTAATTTAGAATGGTGATTGAACTGATTGTAATGATCTATGCATTCATTGTTTTAATACACACCTTCCAGTCAATCAGAGAGAATCAAAGAGTCCTCAAGCAAACTGTTGAGAGCTGATGTTAAGCATTCAGAATAATTGCTGATATAACTACATTTCATTACCTTTCCACTACCTCAGCTCTCTCTCTGTTTTCATACTGAATTGACACTAATATTGTAAATCTTCTTTTAGCTCTTTGATTTCATTTAACTCCTCAATATCTTCATGTCTGAGGATCTCTTACATGGCTGAGGAGACAGAGGACTTGGTACACTTGATTTCTCCAGCACTCCCACAGGTCTTAGTTCCTGAAATACAATAGCAGTTATTATGTATTCTAAACTATAAAGATAATAGTTAATAAAAGATTAAATAAATAAAGCAGATTACTGCTCACCATTATTTGAGTGCTTGTTTCACCACAGGCATCATCTTCTGTTGAATTATATTTTTGGTCTTCTTTTTTTAGTTGTTAAAAATGTCCATTTCCACACATTAATATCACGCTACTGAACATAAATGCTGGTGTAAAGTGCTGTGAAAAAAAAAAAAATAATAATAATAATAAAAAATCCTGATTTATTCTTTTTTGTGTATAGCAATACTAAATATTGTCAGATATTACTAAGAAATTTAACAAAGGCAAATATAGTTATCATTAATAAACAGTTTTTATGTTTATTCAGGTTGCCTGTGTTTCATGCACATTTTTTAGAAGATCTGAACCAATTTAAGTCAAGTCACCATTATTTATATAGTGCTTTATGAAATACAGATTGTTTCAAAGCTGCTTTACAGTGATAAAAAGAAAAATGATGCAAACAGAATTCACTTTTGCTGTGAAGCAGCTCTAAACAGTAAAAAGTTCAGTTGAAATCAGTATTGACTCAGTTATTTCAATAACTATATAAAAATCATGAAATATATAATAATTCCAATGCATCTACATAGCAATTGTGCAGAAAACACTGGTGTCGTCATCTAGCTCAGTTCAGTCCTCATCCAATAGTGTCAGTGGAGTCAGATCAATAATATTGCTGAATGTTATGTGTCCCCAAATAAGCAAGCCATAAGTCGACAGTGGCAAGGAACCCAAACTCCATCAGGTGACAGAATAGAGGGGGGAAAAAAAAAAAAAACCTTGGGAGAAAGTATGTTTAGTTTAGGGATAAGGTCTCTTCTGGCCAACAAAAGAACATGGTGTGATTATGATTCAGGCTGCATCACAATTTAGTGTGAAATATACAGGACTGTAGGCCTACAAGTAGCTGGAGTTATTAATCTCATTTAAAGACTATCTAAAATCAGGTTTACATTTGTGGCTAACTAGAATGTGAGTGACCTTTAATGCATTTCCAGAAATAAAGTCTCACCGACATCTGTTGAGTGCCTTTTCACTTTCTCTCTTCTCTCTTTCCTAATGCTTCCTCTGTAGCAAACGGGTACACTGTACGCTCAACACTTTTCAATGAATTTTTTTTTTCCACATGTCAATTAGGGGTTGATGCTCTTCTAGAAACAAACAAACAAATACACAGTATGTCCAGTGCAATTTTGTTCATTGTATTATTATAAATGATGTACTGATGCTATTGGAATGAGAACTGAACTGATCTGGACAATGACACTAATTTCTACAGATCTGCTTATAACAAATTGCTGAGCCACTGCATAATTAAATGCATCTATACACAGGGTTGTCATTGGTTGGATTGAGATGCTGATGTTTTATTAGATTAGATTTTAAGATTTTATTATATAATTATGATTTGTTTTATTATAGTGAAACAGCATTAAACCAGTGGTTTTGTCTCTCTATCAGACTTGAGTTCTGTGTATCATAAGATCCTCGCGCTCAGACCCGCGGGCGGTACAGATCAGTACTGAAGCGGCTTTCCTCTCATTTTCCTCTCATCTCAGCGGATTGAATAAGATATATCCGTGAAGTCTCTTTACATCTCTCTAAAATCATAACTAAAGATATATGAGGACATTAGACATTATATTCACCGCAAAACTGGATGACTCGCTCCTGCTCGCCTGATGAACTTCTTCCGGAAAGCGTTTCTTCTCTTTTGTCACACTTGTGAATGGTCTCGGGGTGTAATGTTGTTATGTCTTTGAGCTTTAATTGTGATAGTTAACATATGAACGATGTTGTCAAACCAAAACGTATTTTATACTTTTATATCTATCCTGCAGTAGACACTACGGAAAAGACGCTGATTTACCGTTAAAAGTAACCAGCTGCTCACGAGACTCGTTGTCAGGACAACGATCGTTGGCGCGAAGGAAGATCTCACGCGCGGGCTATTAATCTGTGCGGGTGAAATATTCCATAGGCAAATATTTTTTTTGTACAAAAATATTTTTGTACGAATATTTTATAGGAAGTCTACGTTACAAAAAAAAAAAAAATAAAATAAAAAAAAAAATAATAAATAAATAAAATAAAAAATAAATAAACATTTGCCAAGTCTGTAATCACAGCACTTGCTACATGTTGCACAATACTGCAGTACATGGCCTATACAAGAAGACTTTAATGGCAATGAAAAGAACCTCATTGCTATTAAAGTGAATTTACTGAACCTAATCATAGGAGCTTTATTTAAAAAAATGCTCATAAAAAATAAATAAAATAAAATAAATTTAATGAGACTTTGATCAGTTTTTAATTTTGATCAGTTAAATTTGATCAGTTTTTGGATTTGAAATCTTCAGATACATTTGAGCGTATCACTGAACTGCAGTTATATTGTATCTGTACTTCATTATACTGCAAATCTGCAGTTGCACTTCATTGTTCTGCAGTTTTACTGCTGTTGAACTTTAATGAACTGCAGTCATATACTCCATTATACTGCAAATCTCCAGTTGTACTTCATTGTACTGCAGTTATACTACTTTGTACTGTAGTTTTACTGCAGTTGTACTTCAATGTAGTGCAGTTATTTTTTGTAAGGGTATACACAACTTAACTACTGATAGATGACTATAAATTGACTATAAATCTACTATATATAAATGTTTACCTATACAAAAACTACAAACTATAAGAATGCTTCAGATAAATACTGTACATGTGCAAAGAGAAACATTGTGAGTCAAGCAGCTGGCTGGGGAGCCGTGCAGGATGATTTGTAGTGCATGAGCATGTAAACATACATATATTACTGAGTCTTTTGTGGGATTGTGTACACAGCAGTGTTGAGTTGAGTTGAGTTGAGCTTTATTGTCATTCCGCTACATGCGGGGGCATACAGTGGAACGAAATGTCGTGCCTCACAGGACCACGGTGCTACATAAATACAGGCATACAGCAATGAAGTAAAACAATATAAACCTATACACAAGCTATCCTACTGATAGATTTTGACTATAAATATACTATCTATATAAAAAATTTACCTATACATAAACTAAAAAATACAAACTATACAAACTATACGAATGCTTCAGATAAATACTGTACATGTGCAAAGAGAGACAATGTGAGTTCAAGCAGCTGGCTGGGGAACAGTGCAGGATGATTTGTAGTGCATGAGCATGTAAACATACATATATTACTGATATTACTGAGTCTTTTTGTGGGATTTGTGTGCACACAGCAGTGTGTGTGAAAAGTGACTAGTGCGCATAGAGGAAGAGAGTGTGCTACTACAGGTGGTTTGTACAGGCCCACTCACCTGTAGCACTCTTCGATTGCACAAACAAAGTTCCATAAGTTCCAGATTGTCCATTTTTCAGGAGGTAGGGGGTTTGTATGGGGATTCAGAGAGGGGCGGGGTGACTTGAGTTCAGGGCTCTCACAGCCTGGGGGAAAAAGCTGTTGAGCAGTCTGGCAGAGCGGGCTCTGATGCTCCGGTACCGTCTACCTGATGGTAGGAGCTGGAAGAGACTGTGGGAGGGGTGTGTGGAGTCCTTTACGATACTGTTGGCTTTGCTGGAGCATCGTTTGAGGAAAATGTCCAGGATGGAGGAGAGAGGGGCACCGATGATCCTTGCAGCTGTGTTCACTGTCCGCTGGAGGGTCTTGCGGTCTGCTGCAGTACAGTTCCCGTACCAGACAGTGATGCAGCTGGTCAGCACACTCTCAATGGTGCCCCTGTAGAAAGTGGTGAGGATGGGTGGAGGGAGACTTGCTCTTTTCAGCCGGCGGAGGAAGTGTAGGCGCTGTTGTGCCTTCTTGGAGAGTGACATGGTGTTGGTGGTCCAGGTGAGGTCCTCTGTGATGTGCACCCCCAGGAATTTAGTGCTGCTGACTCTCTCCACAGGCGAGCTGTCGATGGTCAGTGGGGGGTGATCAGCGGAGTTTCTCCTGAAGTCCATCACAACCTCCTTTGTCTTCTCCACATTGAGGGACAGGTTGTTTGCACCACACCATTCAGCCAGCTGTGCCACTTCCTCTCTGTAGTGCGTTTCATCGTTGTTGCTGATGAGACCTACCACTGTTGTGTCATCAGCGAACTTGATGATGTGGTTGGAGCTGAACTTGGCAGTGCAGTCGTGGGTCAGCAGCGTGAAGAGCAGCGGGCTGAGCACACAGCCTTGTGGGGCACCTGTGCTCAGTGTGGTAGTGCTCGAGGTGTTGTGGCCGACACGGACTGACTGAGGTCTTCCGGTTAGAAAGTCCAGAATCCAATTACAGAGGGAATTGTTAAGGCCCAGTAGGTTTAGTTTGTGGATGAGCTGTTGTGGGATTATTGTGTTGAATGCTGAGCTGAAGTCAATGAACAGCATTCTAACATAAGAGTCTTTATTTTCTAGGTGGGTAAGAGCCAGGTGGAGGGTGGAGGAAATTGCATCGTCTGTGGAGCGGTTTGGACGGTATGCAAACTGGAGCGGATCGAGTGTGTTGGGGAGGCTGGTTTTGATGTTGTGCATGACTAACCTCTCAAAGCACTTCATTATGATTGGAGTCAGTGCTATGGGACGGTAGTCATTTAGACAGGACACAGGTGATTTCTTTGGTACCGGTATGATTGTTGTGGATTTGAGACATGTGGGGACGACTGCCTGGCTCAGCGAGGTGTTGAAGATATCTGTTAGGACATCTGTCAGCTGTACAGCACAGTCTTTCAGTACACGGCCAGGTATGTTGTCGGGACCCGCAGCCTTGCGTGGGTTAATCCTAGATAGGGTCTTCCTTACGTCGGCTGGAGACAGACAGAGCGCCTGGTCGTTGGGAGGTGTGGGCAGTTTTTGTGCAGGTGTGTCATTCTGCATTTCAAACCGTGAATAAAAGTGGTTGAGTGTATCTGGGAGGGATGTGTCATCATCACAGGCCTGTGGCGGGGGCTTGTAGTCTGTGATGGTCTGAATGGCTTGCCACAGACTCCGTGTGTCTCTGCTGTCTGTGAAGTGATTGTTGATTTTTTGAGCATATGACCGTTTTGCATTTTTGATGCTGCGGGACAGATTGGCTCTTGCTGTTTTGAGGGCTGCTTTATCTCCTGATCTGAAAGCTTCATCTCTGGTCTTTAGCAGCCCACGAACCTCTGCTGTCATCCATGGTTTCTGGTTGGCGCGTGTGGTGATGGTCTTTGTGACTGTCACATCATCTGTGCACTTTTTGATGTAAGCAGTCACAGTTTCAGTGTACTCCTGTAGGTCTGTGTGGTTGTTGTAAGTGGCTGCCTCTTTAAACATGTTCCAGTCTGTGTCCTGGAAGCAGTCCTGCAGTGCAGAGGTAGCATTTTCTGGCCATACTGTGATCTGCTTTTGAACCGGTTTGGTGAGTTTGAGAAGTGGGCTATATGCTGGGATTAGCATAACAGAGATGTGGTCCGAGTACCCGAGGTGGGGGCGGGGTTCGGCTTTGTATGCGTTCTTAACTGTTGTGTAAACAAAGTCCAGTGTGTTGTTTCCCCTTGTTGCAAAGTTCACATGTTGGTAGAACTTTGGCAAAACTGTCTTTAAGTTTGCGTGGTTGAAGTCACCGGCTATGATGAAAAAGCCGTCGGGGTTATTTGTTTGTTGTTCGCTGATGGCGCTGTACAGTTCACGAAGCGCGTCCTTAGCGTTTGCACACGGAGGAATGTAAACCGCGACAATAACAATGGCCGTGAACTCCCGCGGCAGATAGAACGGTCGACACTTCACAACCATAAACTCCACCAGTGATGAACAGTGTTTAGATACTACCGCAGCATTGTTACACCATTTTTTGTTGACGTAAACACACAAGCCACCCCCGCGAGTCTTACCAGACAGTGATGAATCTCTATCCGCTCGGTAGCAGGTTAGGCCATGCAGCTGAATGGCGGAGTCCGGGATGTTGTCGTTTAGCCATGTTTCAGTGAAAACAAACACACAACAATCCCTTGCCTCATGCTGTGTAGATCGACTGAGTTGAATTAAGTCCAGTTTGTTTTCCAGAGAGCGAACGTTTGAGAGCATGAGTGTTGGAAGAGCCGGTCTTGTGGGGTTAGCCCTCAGCCTAGCTCGTATACCTCCGCGCTTGCCGCGCTTCCGTCCTCTCTCACACCGCTTGCGACGCCGCCTTGTGCGGGTAGCGTCAGTAGGCGAGGCCGCGGTCTCGAGGTCCGGCTCCAGCAGTAAACAAAGGCCTCGTAGCTTCTCAGTATCCGCCGGCGAAAGTTTGTGTTTGTATGTGTTGTCGATATCCAAAAGGCTTTGGCGATCATAGATGTATCCCGGAGTGATCTCCCGATGAATTAGCGGTAAATTGACAGTATTTGGAGACGAACAGACGACATTAAAAGACATAAAAGCACCGTCTTTGGGATCTGGAGAAGCCGCTGCGTCTGGTCGCGCCGCCATCTTGGATCTTAACTCTCCGAGTTGAAATGTTACAGTGTGTGTGAAAAGTGTCTAGTGCGCATAGAGGAGGAGAGTGTTGTAACGGCCACTAGAGCATTTACGGTAGTTTTGTGGCAGATTGACAACTGCGCATGGGGATAGCGTGTGTCTGTACGAGATGAAAAGGTGAAGAGAGAACTTGCTCTACCGACATCTTTATTTTATTTTATTCCTTTCTGTTTGTGACCTGAGTTGGATGCTTATGTACAATTTTCCCTCACTCGTTCCCCATGTATGTGGACGAGTGTGTTGGTGCTTGAGGTGTTTTATTAAACTCGGGAAAATACGCCATCTTCTCGTCTCCCGTGCATTATTAGCACCACACAGTGTTCCCATCCGGGCTGTAACATTTCAACTCGGTGTTACAGTGTGTTACTACAGGTGGTTTGTACAGGCCCACTCACCTGTGTGTAGCACACTTCGAATTACACAAAAAAGTTTTCATACGGTTTTTATTTTGATGTGGTAAGGTTGGGGGGTGTTCGGAGGGGGGTGAGATGGTCCATGTTTCAGGAGGTAGGGGGTTTGTATGGGGTTTCAGAGAGGGGCGGGGTGATTTGAGTTCAGGGCTCTCACAGCCTGGGGGAAAAAGCTGTTGAGCAGTCTGGCAGAGCGGGCTCTGATGCTCCGGTACTGACTTCCTGATTTTTAATGGATATTCCGGTGTGTGTCCGCCAGTGGCCTCTCAACACTTCGCAGAGAAAGCGCGGGTGTCGAGGAGGACTTACCATCAAACTGAGGGCACACCTTTGGGCTGGTTTCTGGTCTGGCCTTTCCCAAGAGTCTGCCACGGCCCTGTTGTCTGGCGGCTGCTGGATTTGCCTTATAGGTGGCTTCGACCTGTTCTCCCCCTGTTCTGTCCCCTGTTCTCCCTCTGGTCTGTCCCCTGTTCTCCCTCTGTTCTGTCCCCTGTTCTGTCCCCTGTTCTCCCCCTGTTCTGTCCCCTGTTCTCCCTCTGTTCTGTCCCCTGTTCTCCCTCTGTTCTGTCCTCTGTTCTGTCCCCTGTTCTCCCTCTGTTCTGTCCCCTGTTCTGTCCCCTGTTCTCCCCCTGTTCTGTCCCCTGTTCTCCCTCTGTTCTGTCCCCTGTTCTCCCTCTGTTCTGTCCTCTGTTCTGTCCCCTGTTCTGTCCCCTGTTCTCCCTCTGTTCTGTCCTCTGTTCTGTCCCCTGTTCTCCCTCTGTTCTGTCCCCTGTTCTGTCCCCTGTTCTCCCTCTGTTCTGTCCCCTGTTCTCCCTCTGTTCTGTACCCTGTTCTCTCCCTGTTCTCCCTCTGTTCTGTCCCCTGTTCTCCCTCTGTTCTGTCCCCTGTTCTCCCCCTGTTCTCCCTCTGTTCTCCCTCTGCTCTGTCCCGTTCTCCCTCTGTTCTCCCTCTGTTCTGTCCCCTGTTCTCCCTCTGTTCTGTCCCCTGTTCTCCCCCTGTTCTGTTCCCTGTTCTCCCCCTGTTCTGTTCCCTGTTCTCCCCCTGTTCTGTTCCCTGTTCTCCCTCTGTTCTGTCCCCTGTTCTCCCTCTGTTCTGTCCCCTGTCTCCTTGGATGGCCTTCCTCAGATAGGCCTCTGTCACCGGCGCAGCGGGGTGACTCCCGGTAACCTGCGCTCGCTGAGCAGAGCATCGCTTTCTCTGGAGGTGATTCTCCCACCAAAGATGGCTCTAATCAACGCTCGATCTTTGGTGAATAAGACCTTTCTGCTAAACGATTTCTTCACTACTCATTGTCTGGATTTTGTTCATCACTGAATCCTGGACCTTTTTCAGAACTGGTTCCGGCTGATTGCACCTTTTTTAAGTCTCCCCGCTCGACCAGAAAAGGGGGTGGACTAGAGTCTATTTTAAAAGACTCTTTTCTTGAGCACTGTCGGTTGGTTTCAGTGGATGTTTACCAGTTTTGAAGTCCAGTCTCGACTGGAATGGTCCTGTTTTATTAGGGGTGATTTACCGTCCCCCTCACTCAGCAAAGGACTTCATACAGCAATTTACTGAACTTGTTGGCAATATTGCCATAAAGTACGACTGCTTTTTATTAGTGGGTGATTTTAACATCCATGTATGCTGTCAATCAAACCCGTTATTGAAGGAGTTTCTCAATCTTAATGACTCTTTTAGTTTGGTTCAATGGATAAAGGACTCCACTCATGTTCAGGGCCATATTTTAGATCTTGTACTCTCTCATGGGTTTGCCGTTTCTGATATTGAGATATCTGATTTCCATCTCTCTGTCCTAAGCTGATTTTATTTTCTCTGTCTCTTCCTAATCTTTTTCATTTTACTTAGAAAGCTGTAACACTGACTCAGGCCTATTCTTCTAAGTTTGGGTCAAATTTTAATCAGTGTTTTATGGAGTCTTGTTCTCATCTATCTCTGGATCTACCACTACCTGACCTGGATGATGACCAACATCTAAGTCTTCTAAATTCTGCCTGGCTGGATGTTTCACATGTCACTGCTCCGCTCAAGCCTTATAAGCACAAATCTAAATCTGTTTCGTGGCATAATTGTGATACTCGACTCTTACGACAAGCTTGTAGAAAGGCCAAGCGCAAATGGAAAAAGGAAAAATTACATATTTCATTTCAGTTTAAAGACAGTTTATCAGTTTATCAGTCTGCTGCTAAATCTGCTAAGGCTACTTATTTTTCTGATTTGATAAAAAAAAAAAAAAAAAAAACACTCCTAAAGTTCAGTTTTCAGTTATTAATTCTGTTGTTAATCCTTCTGTTAACACAGTGTCTGTTGCCTCCGATGCTCTATGTGAAAGATTCTTGAGACACTTCATTGATAAAATCTCTAATTTGAGACCCAAAGTCTGTTCTCTTCACACTGAACCCCCTCCTTTTTCTCTGCTTCCTGTTTCTCGAGATGTTTTGTTTTGAAGCCATCTCCTTACAATCACTCAAAGACATCAATGCTAATATTAAACCATCTTTTTGTCCTTATGGCATTATACATCCTAAATTTTAAAAAATTAATTGCTGACACTGTCGGGCCAGGTTTGGTGTCTTTTTTTCAATAAGTCCTTTTAACTGGCTCTGTACCTGCTACTCTTAAAGTGGCTACTGTCACTCCACTTCTCAAGAAGTCTTCACTAGATCCTTCTATCCTGAATAACTTTCGTCCCATTTCTGTTTTACCATTTATCTCAAAGGTTTTAGAAAAAATTGTGTTTGACCAACTGCAGTTCTTTCTAACTCGTAACTATTACTGAAATTTTTCAATCTGGTTTTAAATCTGCTCATAGTACTGAAACGGCCCTTCTCAGAGTCTTAAACTATATCCTGCTAGCGACCGACTCTGGTGATTCTGTGGTCCTGGTTCTTTTAGATTTATCAGCAGCATTTGATGCTGTGGACCACTCTATTCTGATATCTAGATTATAGTCATATGTGGGCCTAAAATGTACGTTCCTTAAGTGGTTTTAGTCATTTTGAGCTGACAGAATTTATTTATTTTTTTGTCAAACTAGGTAACTTCTTTTCCTCTGTTGCTCATCTCACCTGTGGCCTCCCCCAGGGCTCGATACTGGCACCCTCCCTTTTTTCCCTGTACATGCTTCCTCTGGGTTCCACTCTAAGAAAGCATGGGGTGTCTTTTCATTTCTACGCTGACGACACCCAGATTTATTTACCTATTAAGAGAGATGATCCTTCAGCACTTAGTACTTTATGAAGATGCTTAGACGAGGTCAAAATCTGGTTTGCTCAAATTTTTTAACATTACATGAAGATAAAATAAAGATGATTATTTTCAGTCCTACTGATCATTCTCAGGCTATCAGCCTAGATCTGGGCAGCTTATCGGCCTTCAGATCTTCTCGTGTGCGAAATCTGGGCGCCCATTTTGATGAGTCATTAAAATTGGACAAACATATCTCTTCTGTAATTGGTTCCAGTTTTTACCACCTCTGCTTGCTGTCTACAATCAAACATTTTTTTAAATGTTACGACATTAGAGATGGCTGTCCACGCTTTTATTACTTCATGCTTAGATTACTGCAACTCACTATATTGCGGTATTTCAAAGTCACAAATTACTCGCCTACAATTGGTCCAAAACGCTGCTGCTAGATTTCTTCAAAACAGTTGCAAATGTGTCCACATCACCTGATGGCCCTCCATTGGCTGCCTCTTCAATTTAAAATCAATTTTAAAGTTATTTTACTGGTGTATAAATCTTTACATAACCAAGCCCCTAGTTATCTCTCAGAGCTGTTGCATTTTTATACTCCCACTAGAAGTCTAAGATCCAGTGATCAGAATCTCCTTTTAGTTCCTCAGTCCAGACTTAAACGTAGAGGGGATCGAGCTTTCTCTGTGGTTGTGCCTCGATTATGGAACACTCTGCCGCTTGAGATTAGAGTGGCACCTTCCCTATCCATTTTCAAGTCACTTTTAAAAACACACGTGTTCAATCTGGCCTACTAATACTCTCATCACATTGTATTATGGTCTTGATTATTAGTCTGTCTTCAGAATGTTTATCTGTCATTCCTTTTTGGTTTTTAAATTCAAATGTTTTATTATTTCTGTGTTTATGGTCTGATTTTTATGTACAGCACTTTGGTCAGTCTTGTGGCTGTTTTAAATGTGCTTTATAAATAAATGAACTTGAACTTGATCAGTCGTCATCCTCAGGCATGAATATATCATGCTCCTCCAGCAGAGCTGCGAAGTTCTTACTGATCAGAGTCCCGACGTACAGGAACGGAGCCACGACCATCATGATCCGCACCAGACCGAACGCCGTCTGAGAACAACAACAACAACAACATCAGATTTGGAAAAATGTGTCACTGCGTCAGTGTCTCAGCAATGGATGCTCTGCAGTGAATGGGTGCCGTCAGAATGAGAGTCCAAACAGCTGATAAAAACATCACAATAATCCACAAGTAATCCACACCACTCCAGTCCATCAGTTAACATCTGGAGAAGACAAAAGCTGAAACAAATCCATTAAGACGTTTTTAACTAAAATACAATCCATAATCCATAATAACGTTTCCTCCAGTGAAAAAGTGTTCTGGTCTGAATCAGGAGAGAAATCTGCACAGATCAAGCAGTGTTTACAAACCAAAACAACTCATCTTGTAAGGCCCCCTCACATCAAAATCCATTGTGCCCAGGGGCCTCTGAATTCTGAATCTGGGCCTGCATGTAAGGGGTTTTATTATTAACATTTGTGTATTTTCATTGTTCTTTTGTGTTTTATAGCAGTTTATTTTAACATTTCTGTAATGGGTGTATTCCTTTAAGAAAAACGTGATTACGTAGTGGTTAGGAAGTTAAGGACATGTGGGGGGTTCTGTGAGGGTGTTCACCGCTTGGAGCGAGAATAAAGAGATTCTGTTGCTCTGTTAAGACAAGTGTGTTCATTAGAAATCATTACATGGTGTCAGAAGTGCTTGATGAGCACACGACCTCGGAAGGATGGCAAAATTCAACCCCCCGGAGTGTTTTCCATTTGATCGTCCAAGTGAATGGGCTGACTGGAAACAACGTTTTCAGCGCTTTCGGAGTGCTACCAAATTGGATAAAGAAGATGGGGAAGTCCAGGTCAGTTCATTGATCTATGCCATGGGAAATGAAGCCGAACACATATTTAAATCATTTACCTTTGATGAGGAGGATGACAAGAAGAGATTCGACGTTGTGTTAAGAAAATACGACGAGTATTTCTTCCCTAAACAAAACGTGATTCACTAACAAGCCTGCTTCTATCAAAGAGTACAGCGTCCTGGTGAAAAGGCTGAAACCTTTATTAGAACTCTCTATGATTTGTCAGAACACTGTGACTTTGGTGAACATAGAGATGAACACATCCGGGATCGGATAGTCGTGGGCATACTTGATAAAGAACTGTCGCGTAGACTACAGTTAATGTCCGATCTCACGTTAGCTCAAACTATTCAAAGTGTGCGCCAGTGTGAAGAGGTAGCGCTTCAAGTTCACCAGCAGGGGGAGGCGTGCGCTGCAGTACAAGAGATAGCTCAAGGGAGAGCAGCAGACAGAGGAAAACAGAAATGGAAACCTAAAAGTAAAAACAACAAAGAGCAAGGAGAACCAAAATGTGGAAGATGTGGTAAAATCAAACACAGACAACAAGAAAAATGCCCAGCAATAAAATCAACATGCAATAAATGTAAAAAAGTGGGTCACTGGGAAAGAATGTGTCACAGCAAATCAGTCAGAGAAGTGACAGAGACTGTTGCACAAACACAATATTTCCTGGGTGCTGTTACAAATTCACAAAGAAATGATGAGCAGTGGTCTGTGCAAATTTCCATTGGAAAGACACCAGTTAAATTTAAAATTGACACTGGTGCAGATGCAAACATCATGTGTGAAGAAACGTTCAGCACGCTTAATCCCAGGAGAATGCTGGAGCAGGCAAATGTTACACTGTGCAGTCCTGGAGGTCAACTAGAGTGTGTGGGGAAATTTCAAGTCAGTACCACATATAAAGGAAGTGTGTACACATTCCCTGTGTATGTCATTCATGGACAAAATGTGAACAATTTGCTAAGCCGATTCACTGCATCCTCAATGGGACTGATGAAACGTATTGAGGAAGTTCACAATGCATTTGGTGAGCATGGAACCCTTAAAACAGAACCCGTTAAAATCCATCTTAAGGAAAATCCTCAGCCATATGCGGTACACACGGAACGCAGAGTTGCCTTGTCTCTCATACAAAAAGTAAAAGAGGAGTTGCGGCGCATGGAAGGAAACGTGGTCATAGAGCCAGTGACAGACCCTACAGACTGGTGCGCACCCATGGTGCCAGTACCTAAACCGAATGGAAAAGTACGAATCTGTGTGGATCTGAAAAAATTGAATGAAGCCGTAAAAAGGGAAAGATATGTTCTGCCAACCGCAGAGGAGATAATTGCAAAACTAAGTGGTGCAACAGTCTTCTCACCTTTGGATGCTGCCTCTGGTTTTTGGCAGATACCATTACACCCAGAAAGCAGCAAATTGACCACATTCATAACACCATTCGGAAGGTTCTCCTTTAAACGTCTTCCTTTTGGCATTTCAAGTGCCCCAGAAATATTTCAGCGAAAGATGGCGGAAACTCTTCTGGGGCTTGAAGGAGTATCCGTGTATATGGATGATATACTGGTGTATGGAGACACCATGGAACAGCATGACCAACGGCTTACCAAGGTATTGGAGAGAATTGAGTCTGCTGGATTAAAGTTAAACCGTGAAAAGTGTCTGCTGAGACAACAACAACTTCACTTCCTTGGTCACTTGATCGACAAATCAGGTGTGAGACCCGATCCTGAGAAGGTCAGAGCAGTCCGTGAGCTCCCACCCCCACGCAATGTTCAGGAGCTAAAATGTGTACTTGGAATGTTTAATTACCTGGGCAAGTACATTCCAAATCTGTCGACAGAAGGCAAACCACTATATGACCTTTTGAGGTCAACAGCAGTATGGGCTTGGGCCTATCCTCAGGAAGCCGCATTTTAGCACATAAAAGACATCCTTTCCACTTCTCCAGTTTTGACATTCTACAATGTGTCTCTACCCACCACAGTTTCGGCTGACGCTAGCAGTTATGGCATAGGTGGTGTGTTATTGCAGCTGCATGATGGAAACTGGAAACCGGTGGCGTATTGCTCACACAGTTTGTCTGAGGCTGAGACCAGATACGCCCAGATTGAGAAAGAATGTCTGGCAAGCGTCTGGGCTTGTGAAAAATTCGAAAAGTACCTGATTGGCCTGGAAAATTTCAAATTGGTTACAGATCACAAACCATTAGTGCCTCTTATGAATAAGAAGTACTTGGACAATGTTCCGTTGCGATGTCAGAGACTACTTATGAGGCTTATGAGATTCAAACTGACTGCCGAATATGCTCCAGGAAAAACTTTGTTGGTGGCTGATACGCTATCACGGAGTCCGTTAGCATGCAAGGAAAATGACCTCAACACACACTCTGATGTGGAGTGTTACATTGCTGCTGTTGCCGAGGGCCTGCCCGCACGCTCTCCAAAACTTGAAGCCATTAGAGCTGCTACAATGGCCGACAACAACTTGCAAATTGTACTGAAGTATATCCAGTCAGGATGGCCGAATTATGTAGACAATATTCCAGTGGTGGTTCGACAGTTTTTCCCTTTCAAGAATGAGCTGTCTGAGCACAATGGAATACTGACAAGAGGAAGCCGTATGCTGATTCCAGAAGTCTTGAGAGCTGATATTCTAAACCGAATACATGATGGGCATCAAGGTCTGACAAAGTGTAGGGAGCGGGCCAGTACATCTGTGTGGTGGCCGGGCATTTCGTCTGAAATCAAACAAAAGGTTCAGTCCTGTCGGATATGCCTAGAGATGAAACAGACTCAGCAAAAGGACCCTCTCATCTCAACGCCCCTCCCAGACAGACCTTGGAAAAGGCTAGCGATTGATCTGTGTGAGCATAATAAGCACACTTATCTTGTTGTGTCAGACTATTTCTCTCGATTTCTTGAGATTCTTCACATGCCAGCAACCACCACCTCAGAAGTAGTGTTAAAACTGAAAGCACTATTTGCCAGGTTTGGCTGCCCCGACGAAACAGTTTCAGACAATGGTCGGCAGTTTGTGAGTGCTGAGTTCCAAGAATTTGCAAAAGAATTTGACTTTCTGCACATCACATCTAGTCCACACCATGCTCAAGGAAATGGACATGCAGAGAGAGGGGTGCAGATTGCAAAGAAAATTTTGCAACAGAAAGATCCTCTTCTGGCTCTGATGAGCTACAGGGCAACACCTTGCATCTCTACAGGTGTAATCCCGGCTGAACTACTTATGGGCAGAAAGATTAAAACGACACTTCCTATGCTTGAGACAAATCTTCAGCCTCGGTGGCCAAATCTGAAAGATATAAGGAGAAAAGATTCCATGGAAAAGCAAAAGCAAGCTTTCTACTTTAATCGTCACCACGGAGCTAGACCCTTACCATTGCTGAGGTCTGGTGATGCCGTGCTCACTAAGTTAGACCATCAAAAGACCTGGGGAACAGCTGCTGTGGTTACAGGCAAGGGTACAACTCCTCGATCTTTCACTATTGAGACACATCAAGGGGCAACTCTGCGGCGTAACCGTCGTCACTTGCAGATCATCCCTGCCTCAACTGCAGGAACTCTGGTCCAAAAGGAACAATCTTATGAACAGCAGCCTGAGTCTACATCAAACACTGGGACGACTTTGTCTCAGCCCCCAAAGACACAAGCAGGACTGTTGATGACTAGATCTGGCAGAATAAGCAAACCAGTGGACAGATTAGATTTGTGAAAAAAAAAAAAGAAGACGGAAAATATGCTAGTCTAGTCATATATGTTTTAATAGAGATTAGAAACGGTGTTCTTCCATGTGGTTGGAGTAAGCAGTGAGAAATTAGGAAATAAGTTGTTTTGTTTTGTTTAAAGATGTTGAAAATTTCTTAATACTAACGAAAAATGTTTAAAGCATATTTAATGCTGTTAAGAAAAAAAAAACTGAAAAGGGGAGATGTAATGGGTGTATTCCTTTAAGAAAAACGTGATTATGTAGTGGTTAGGAAGTTAAGGACATGTGGGGGGTTCTGTGAGGGTGTTCACCGCTTGGAGCGAGAATAAAGAGATTCTGTTGCTCTGTTAAGACAAGTGTGTTCATTAGAAATCATTACAATTTCAATGCATCTTCATTTTGAATACAATTTGTTAAATGTTACCTGCAGAAATCCTGATGTTTCTGTCTGACTTGTTTAAACACACTCATCTGATCATAAACTCCTCCCTCTTACAGCTCTTACCAGGAAGAGACTGAGGAGTTATGTCTGCTTTCTGTCACACTGACTCTCTTCTCTACTGACAAAAGCAATAAAGAACCAGCCATCAGTGAAGAACCAAGAAAAACTCTTTACAGAAGGATCTTTGTGAAGTTTGTTTCTGAATAGATAGTAGATCTTTGTGATTCTCATTGTGATTCATTTTTCAAACCATTGTTCAGAAAGTGAAAGTAAAGTTTAGATCGCTGGAGCTCAAAGACTGAAAATGGCTTCACTATCTGAAGATGATTTTTCTTGTTCTGTATGTCATGAAATCTTCAAGAATCCTGTTGTTTTATCATGTAGTCACAGTGTGTGTAAAGAGTGTCTTCAACAGTTCTGGAGAACCAAGAAATCTCAGGAGTGTCCCGTCTGCAGAAGAAGATGCTCAAAATCTGAACCTCCAGGTAGTCTCGCGTTAAAAAACTTGTGTGAGTCGATCCTGAAGGAGAGAAATGAGGTTCGTTCATCAGGATCTGAGGAGATCTGCAGTTTACACAGTGAGAAACTCAAACTCTTCTGTCTGGAGGACAAACACCCGGTGTGTTTAGTGTGTATGAATTCACAAAAACATGACAATCATAAATTCAGACCCATTGATGAAGTGGTTTCATCATATAAGGTGAGAGAAATTAGTATTTTAACTTCATGCTGTTTTAAAAGTCCTGTTTAAAGCAAAAAAAAGTTATCCAATACCAGCTGGGTCTGTGTGAAGATCTATTTGCCCCCATAGTTATTAATTCCTCAAATCTATGAAACTTTATTGATAATGGAGTTCAGCTGGACTAAACACAACCAGCTTTGATCAATCAATTCAACACTTAATAAATAACATTGTCATTTACAAACTGATCTTTGTGTTCACTCAGCTTGTCTTTGTTTTATGCAGGTTTTAGTTTCTGAATTAATTTACCATGAGATGTTCACAAAAGCAAGAAATACTTTTGCACTGCATTATATGATCATACCACTGTATCATCTTCTCTTCTTTTTTCACTGTAATCTGGTGTTTTATGTATTTTTGTTTTGTTTAATTCTAGGAGGAGCTCAATACAGCACTGAAATCATTACAGAAGAAACTTCAACACAATGAAAACATTAAAGAAGAGTTTGAGAAAACAGTTGAACACATCAAGGTGAGAAAACAGAATCTAGAATCATTTTCATTACAGCTGTAGATCACTATATACAGTTATGATCTGATATATTAATATAATGGACTCCAGCTGATTATTTGTGTAAACAACGATCATAAATCTGTTTCTGGATCGTTATATGTCGGTCTCTGAGTTTCTGTCAGATCTGAATGATGTGATTGTGTTGATGTGTGTTGATGGAGACGATTGAAGTGAATGTGGTTTGATTTCAGTCTCAAGCTGAGCACACAGAGCGTCAGATTAAACAGCAGTTTGAGAAGCTTCATCAGTTTCTCAGAGATGAAGAAGAAGCTACAATCAGTGCACTGAGGGAGGAAGAGGAGCAGAAGAAGCAGATGATGAAGGAGAAGCTGGAGGAGATGAACAGACACATCTCAGCTCTTTCACACACAATCAAAGACACGGAGGAGATGATGAAAGCCAGCGATGTCTGCTTTCTGAAGGTCTGATTTCAGATGATTGATTGATTGATTGATTGATTGATTGATGATTGATTGAGTTGTTGATGATCAATGGTGTGTTTGTTCTGCAGGAGTTTCCAGTCTCAATGGAAAGGTGAGTGATCTGCTGGTGTCTCTGGTCTCTCTGCTTCTGATCCAAAGCCACTGCGGTTCTGATCCTGAATGTTCTTCCAGAGTCCAGATCTCATCACAGCCGGATCCACAGACGCCTTCTGGAGCTTTGATTCATGTGCACCGTTACTTGGGCAACCTGCCCTTCAGAGTCTGGAAGAAGATGCAGGACATCGTCCAGAACAGTGAGTCTGACTGCAGAAGATCTGAGCTCGCATACACACACACACACACACACACACACACACACACACACACACACACACACACACACTTACACACACACACTGGAAATGATGCAATATTGACAGATTTCAGCATTATGTGTGAACAACCAGATCATCTACTGCTGTTTAAATACTACTTTAATTATTTATATTATTATTGTAAAAAAAAAAATCTATTTAGCTTTATTTTTATTATGTATAATTATACATAATTTTATTTCACTTTTAGTTTTAGTCATTTTAATACTTCAGGTTAATTTATTTAATTTCAAGTAGTTGCCAAAACAACTTTTCTAATAATTTAATTTAATTTTTTTTTTTAGATTTTCATTTAATTTTTTAGAATTTCATTTAAGCTTTATTTTAATTACTGAGTAATTAACTAGCAAATTGGCTGATTCTGATACAGATTTTTTTTTTAAAGCAAATTTATTTATTGGCTATTTGCTTTATAACAAACAAACTGGCCTTAAACAAAAATATCTGTAGCCATTTGAAATTAGAGGCAACCACTGCATTTTAATCACAATCCAAACAAAGATGCTACACATGTTGCACGAGAAGTTGTTCTTTAATTTGAATTGAATAATTGTATAATTTCAGGATTTAAAACAAAAAATAAAAACAGAATGGTCTGACTTTAGGATTTATTTCTTTCTTTATTTTTTTGCTACATGAAACGTGCATGAAACAGAAACAGCAGGTCTGAATGAGACGCAAGTTCAGTCTCTGACAGCAGGTGGCGCTTATGAACCAGCAGCGATATTGCGTTTCCTTGATTAGCGCTGTAAACAAAGTGTGGATTTCAGTTTCTCTTTACACCTCTCACTGTTTCTGATTGATCTTTCAGTATGGATAAATCACACAGAGAATGACTGACAGTGATGAGAGGAAAATGTCTGATGTGTTTGATCAACAGGACGAGTGTCATAATTCATAATCATCTGTGTTGGGTTCACTCTTGATCATTATATGAGCATCAGAATAACAGCATCTGTTGATTGTCTCATCAGCTCCTGTGATTCTGGATCCAAACACGGCTCATCCAGAACTCCTTCTGTCTGATGATCTGACCAGTGTGAGAGTCAGCAAGAACAATCAACCTGTTCCTGATAATCCAGAGAGATTTGACTGTCATCCCTGTGTTCTGGGTTCAGAGGGTTTTAACTCAGGAACACACTGCTGGGATGTGGAGGTTAAACAGAGTTTATTCTGGAGACTTGGAGTAACTACAGCATCAAACCAGAGGAAGGGACTGGGTTTCTATAACACTGATGTCTGGAGTGTACGGTATAGTCAGTACGGAGGGTCTTCAGGTTCTGTTTTTTGTGTTGAACAGAATCTTGATCGTGTGAGAGTGAATCTGGACTATGACAGAGGAACAGTGTCATTCTCTGATCCTGTAACTAACACACATCTACACACATTCACAACCTCCTTCACTCACACACTCTTTCCTTTCTTTAGTTCTTCTTCCTCTCTGAGGATCTTAGCGATCAATAGTCAGTAATCTGTAGCTCTGGATCTTCCTGCTTTCATTTTTCATCATGTTTCAATTAGGGGTGTAACAGTACATGTATTTGTCCTGAAAATTTTCAGTACAGGTCTTTCGGTTCGGTGTGCATGTGTACTCATCAAATCATTACATTTTTTCAGGACATCAGACATTAAATGCTGTTTGGGTGCTCTTTGATGTGATGAGACAGATAGCTTTGTAAACCTCAGTTTAAATGGCGGCGTGTAGAGCGAGTGAGCGCGATCATCTCTTCATCTTTACTTTTAGTTTTAACGCGGAATATACATGAATGAACATCTTATACAATCACTCAATTAGTGTTTCAGTTGTGGAAAGACGTCATTAAAACAGTTTATAAACAAACTTTCACATAGCATTTTACCTACAGTGTAGATACTGATGACTTTCCTGAGGTAAATGAAATGTAGACTCTACAGCTCGTTATTTACTAAAGAAATGAAGACTAGAGAAGAGCATTTTAAGAAATATTAAACTATACTCCATTATATTTTTCTTTACCTGTTAGTGATGTCTTAATTATTTCATGTTTAAATAAATATTTTATGAAACAAGTTAAGACATCCACTGCATAAATGATTATATTTCAACACCAAATAGAAACTGTATGATTTTGAAGTTAATTTAAAAACTGCATTATGTGCAATTGACATGTTTGCATCCTTTTTTTTTTTTTTTTTTGAGTGTTGATTATAGTTAAAAAAAAAAAAATAATTGAATTTAAGTTTCGGCTTTGTTGTTAATTGTATACTTTTAGTAATGTAAAAGGGAGGGACCCCTTTTTCTGTTAGTAAACGTGAGGTTTTTCTGTGGGCGGAGCTTAAGTGGAGGCAGAAATATTCCCCTGACTGCTTCACTAACACTAGCTATGAAGTTTGTTAGCTTGTTTTTTAACAATGAAAAGGTTATTTGAAAAGGTTAACTTTATCGGAAGAACCCAGATTGGCCGACCCATCACTTAAAGTATGGAGGATCTGACAGGATTCCCTCTGGTTGAGTGACTCACATCTATAGAGAAACCTAACGTGACAAACCCACCTCTGTCTGTCTGGTCATGAAGATGTAGATATATTTCAGTTTCAGCAGGCAACTAGTTTTGCAGCTACATGAGAGTGAACTGGGCCAAAATACCAAAAAAAAAAAAAAAAAAGTTAAACATTCAGTGTGATGGATATATTATTTTGAGATGTGTATATCATGTAATGGCCAAATAGTTATTTTAAATGATATATACCTCCTGTAAATGATGTAAGTTTACAGTGACATTTCAATACCTTTACGTTACATACAGTGCATTTAATGTAAGATGTGAAAATTTAAATATAAAAATAAAATTCCAGAAACTGCTAATTTTGAACTTTCTGTATTTTATTATTCTTTCTTACCAAGTTCCAGCCACAATCAATCACAACAATGTATATAATATGGCAGATGATTAAGCATATAAATCGTCAGTTTGATGTTTTACACAATCAATGTTTTACTGGAGTACAGTATCATTGCAGTTTTACTGCAACACAGCTGAAGTAGTACTACAATTATACTACAATAAAACTGCAGTAGTACTGCAATATATATAATACAACTGAAGTACAATTCAATACTACCAAAGTGCAATATTAATACATTAATAAGTTACAATAACACTGAAATATTCAGAATAACAAGTTTTATTTTCACACATCTGCAATATAATGAATTAAGGTACAAAACAACAATGAATGTCTCAAACAGCAATGCAACAATAAATGAGTTACTTTTCTTTAAACTTAAAATAACAGGCTGAAAGTCAGCTTAAAGGGGTGGTTGACTGTTTTTTTTTTTGTTTTTTTTTTCCTAGGCTTGATTGTGTTTATGGGGTGCAGTTTAACATGTTATAATGCTGCGTTTAAAAAAAAAAAAAAAAACATTTTTCACATAATTTACCTTTATTCCACACCACTCTGTCCCTTCTCTGATGAACTCGCTGATCATTTCCTGGTTTTATGAAGCTCCTCCCTCAGAAATACACGATGGACTCTGATTGGTTAGCTGGTCTAGTGTGTTGTGATTGGCTAAACCGCCTCTAGCCCTAGCCCCTCAGCTCAGCGGCATGTGCTCCGGTTGTATTGTAAACAGTGGCATCGTCTATATTGCTTATCAGTTTGAGTCCAATTGAGATGCAGAGGATATTAGTGAAGAGGATCATGCAGAACCTGTGCAAGCACGGTTCTTAGGTATGTTTTTTGTTTGTTGTTGTCTCATACTTTTAGATACGCTGTTATTTGTAAATGCTACTGCTTCTGTTAGCTTTTAATATATGGTTTTATCCTGATTAAAGTTTTAATACAGTACGGCAACTGCACGCGCGTCCATGTATAACATTTCTCATAGCTATGTGAAAATAAGTGTATAAATGCAACAGAGCTGAGCTGATGATCTGAATGAGAGAGAGAGAGAGAGAGAGAGATGCAGAGCAGAGCGACGTGAGGAACAGTATTAAGAACCGCTGCTTTAGAACATTGGCTTTGAAACTTGTGAATCCATTAGAATCGTTAGAAGACAGAATCGTGATTCATATACGAATAGATTATTACCTGCACCCCTAGTTTTCTCTTCCTCTTCTCTAAAGCAGAGCAGAATGGCCTCGCCCCCTTCGTTACATATTCCCGGGGGCGGGGTTTATCTGAGTTCGTGATGTAATGAACCCAGGAAGTAACTCGTTGTAGTCCCTACGAGATGTTTTTGTAGGTATTAAACTGCCAGAATTTTAAAAGACGATAGCTCCATTTGCATTGAACTTTCAGCACTGCAACTTTGCAGATATTGTTTATGCTCAAACAGCAACATCACACATTAACTAACCTTAAAAAAGTGAAATTGCAATCAACCACCCCTTTAAATGTACTTAATGTTTATTTACAAATCATGCAACCATACACATTTCTTCCCATATTATTCACACAGGTTTCATTTTTTGAAGAGCTTATCCTCATCATTCCGCTTGGTTCTTATGACTGCTTTTATCTCAGATGTGGAAACACTATTTTGTATGTAATCTGGAAAAACAAACAAACAAAAACAATCAGAAATTCTCAAGTTTCAGTTACACTTTTCACCACAGGCATATAGTATGCTTAAAATAAATCTTGAATTGTGATGTCACCAAGTGTTTGTGGAAAGTATTCAGTTCATTTCTTATTCTTCAGTTCAGTTCATTTCTTATGGCATATTGGTCAGAATTAACAATGGCTTTGAACACTCCAGGTAAAAGAAGTTAAAAGGTTGGTTCACCCAAAAATTAAAATTCTGTCATCAATTACTCACCCTCATGTTGTTCCAAACCCACAAGTCTTTCGTTCATCTTCAGAGCACAAATGAAGGTCTTTATAATGAAATCTCAGAGCTTTCTGTCCCTCCACTGATAGTCCATGCAACTACCCCTTGCACAAAAACATGCATTTCTGGAAAAAATAGAAACATAGAAACAATCATGTTTAAATACTGTACAGAGTCCTCCACAATTATTTGCCCTCTTTATCGTTTTGGTTTTTCATTCAAAATTTTAACCTTAAATTAAAAAATAAATAAATAAACAAATGAAAAAAAAGGATAATTTATAAATTTATGCAAATATATTATTGGAATACAGTATATAGAATATATGTGTTCCACAGTTATTGTGCCCCCTTCATTTAATACTTTGTGTAACCTATAACCCTCTTCACACATAAAGGCTAAGGCTAGGTCTGCATTACATGATTTTAATGCATGAGGTGGAAGCAAAGAACCACCCAATGTGAAACGGGTTGACTTTGTGAAGTCCATTAAACTTGTGTAAACAGCTGTTAAAGCTAGGTTAAAAAGCTGAGTTAAAGCTGCCCTTAAAGGGATAGTTCACCCAAAAATGAAAATTCTGTCATTAATTAGTCACCCTTGTGTCGTTCCACACCCGTAAAATCTTCATTCCTCTTTGGAACACAAAGAAAGATATTTTTTGATGAATTTAGTGAGCTTTCTGACCCTTCATAGGCAGCAAAGCAACTGATACATTCAAGGTCTAGAATGGTAGGAAAGACATTGTTAAAGTAATCCATGTGAACTCACTGTTTCCCTGGCGCTCGTGTTCTCGATGTTTCTGTGCAGATAGCCACGATCCTGAAGGACGACGAGAGCATCGGCGCGATAGTGCTGCACGCGGGGGTGAACGACACCAGGCTGCGGCAGACGGAGACACTGAAGAGGGACTTCAGGAGCCTGATCGAGACGGTGCACAGCGCATCAACCGCGGCGACGATCATCGTGTATGGACCGCTTCCCACATATCGACGAGGACACGAAAGGTTCAGTAGACTTTTTGCTTTAAACGAATGGTTATTGTCATGGTGTAAAGAACAGAAACTGCTCTTTGTTAATAATTAGAATCTTTTCTGGGAGCGTCCTAGGCTTTTCTGCGCTGATGGCCTGCACCCCAGCAGAGTCGGAGCAGAACTCCTGTCGGACAACATCTCCAGGACTCTACGCTCCATATGACTAGTAAGCCCATTCTCAAATAACTGCTATGATGACTTTTGTTCTACCCACTTAAATGATAGAAGTACTTGTGCTGTCCAATCTATAAAGACTGTGTCTGTTCCCCGAACAGTGAAGCCAAAATATAAATTTAATGCAGGATCTAGAAATAATCTGATCGCGATTAATCCAGAAAAATGCAAAACAAATAAACAAAAGCAATTTTTAAAGCTTGGGCTCCTAAACATTAGATCACTCGCACCCAAAGCAGTTATTGTAAATGAAATGATCACAGATAATAGTTTTGATGTGCTCTGCTTGACTGAAACCTGGCTCAAACCAAATGATTATATTGGTCTAAATGAGTCTACTCCACCAAGCTACTGTTATAAGCATGAGCCTTGACTTGACTAGAATTTTTTTTGTGCACACAAAATCCCTGTGAAACTCAAGAGAAAACTACCATATAAATACAGAAAATTATACTTGTGATCATTTGGGTATATTTTTGTAAATGTTATTTTAAATGACTTTTTTTCTTACACCACTACATCTATACCTCTTGATCATATAGCTGATGACGATGTTCACATTTTATTTGTCATACTCCTTTCTTTACACATTTCCGCTTGACATTAAAGAGTAGGCCTGCATGTATACTTCCCATCGGGAAGCATTTGCCGTGTGCTAAGATTTTTTTTGTTTTGTCCACTTTTGCACAACAGAAATATGTATCGGTATAACAAACACCTAATACTGAAATCCTCTCTTCTAAACTATTGTGAAAGTTTTTAATGTTAATTTTGATAGTCCACCCCCACTAGCTGTATACCTTTGTCATTGTTTTTGTACAGTTTTTAGACGAAGACTATTCTCAGACTTTGGTCAAACGTGAGGCGAGTGTTTGCAGAAAAACATGAACAAATACAGTATAAGTTAATTAAATAGAAGTCAAGAGAGTATTTAATCTAAAACTGTGGTAAGCAGTTTTTCACATCTCTTAATTCTCTTAAATTTTCACAGTTGTAAATGTTTGTTTAGCTTAAATTTTAGTTTTTAGCAAAAGTGTCAGGCATGAAGTTTATATTTATTTTTAAATAATTACGATAGAGTTATTGGTTTCCGCTAGTTGGGTGAACACTTCACAGAGTGTTACTCAATCAGTCCTCTGCGTTATTTTTTAATAAAATATTCCATTGAATGTCACCAAAACAAATTCTGTAACAGTGTTTCATTAAACGTACAAATCTTTATAGTGACAATAAGAACAATACGGCCTAACAACACAAACACAAATGCTCGTTCTAATTCTTTCACACACCAGACTGATCCCTGGTAAGTACGCCTAAAATTGATAGATATCTTGACTTTATCCGAGTGTTTAACGATATTACTGTTCTATTACTGTTCTAGGCCTCGTCACACCGTTGTGAGATATAAACCGCAAAGATTTTCATAGGGTTACACTTTGAAACCAGAACAATTTTATATGTTTCCATGACTTTGCTCGTTCTTTCTGTTTGAATTTGTTTACCGCATTTTCGCCACTCTTGTTGAATTTGTCCCCCGTCTAATGGTAATTTTCAAGCCTTACGCTTTGCTTCCTAGATTTTGCTGTCATGCTAGAGGGCTCTTTGTTCATATACATCAATATTTCTGTGAATTTGTTTGATTTAATAAAATATCGCTTTAACCCATCGTCTTCATTTGAGACGTTTATGTTATATTATTATATTATCCTAGTTTATATCTGTTACGGAGCCGACGAGAGGAGCGACGTGCGGACCCAGGTGCGAACTTTTATTAATAAACATAGTCAAATCACAGGCAGGGTCAAACAACGGCAAACAGGTATGGCAGGGACAAGACAAAGAGTAATCCTACGGCAAGCGTGGGTCTTCGATCGGCGAACAATATCCAACAAGGCAAAGCAGAGAGATAATCCAATAACAAGAGCAATAGTCCAGGCGAGGTATAAACAGAGTCTGAAACAGCAGGCAAAAGGTTAATCCAAGTTACACAGGCAGAAGGTCAAGAAATGAATGACACAGACAATAAACTAGACTTAGACTTTAAAAAACACGGAAGGGCTCCGTAATGTTGCTATCACTAGGAGAGAGATAAATGCAGACAATACTCGGCGATCTGACTGAGGAAGTCCATGGCTTAAGTAGTGTGTGTGATTGTGTGATGGGTATCAGGTGTGAGCATGTGATTAGGGAAATGGCTGCTGGGAAATGAAGTCCGGGGTAATGTGTGACAGTCTGTGTGGTGTGAGAGTCAATGTGATGACTGAGCGACCTCTGGTGGCGAACAAATGAAAGTCCATGGATCAAATTCATGACAATATCAGATATAAGATACAAGATCGTTTCTTGATAATTATTTCTGTCTATACACATACATTATATTCCGGCTACTTGTTTTCTTTTTAGAAAATTGATAAAAAATATATATTTGTAAAATTGCTCATTTGTAAGTGGCTCCTGATAAAAGCGTCTCCTCTCCTGAAAAGTCTTGTCTTGGTAAGATTAACTAAAAATGAGCTCCTAAAACGTACTGCCAGATTCTGGAAGATCAATTCTTCAAACAGTGGTACAAGAGGATGCGATGCTGGTCCTTCAAGAGTCACTTACGACTTATCAGTCCATAAAGCCTAAAAAATTAGTCTTGTATTTCACAACACTTCAGTATGTTATTTTTATTAAGTGAGGGTCATTTTTTAGGATTTTTTACCCAAGCAAAGTCCCTGAGAACCTGACATCTTGTAATTCTGGAGACTCCAGGAAGGTTGCAGTTCTGGAAAATGGTGGTGCTGGAGACCAAATGGCTCCTGATGGTTTTACATCTAATTCTTCACATTAATTCTTAATTCTTTTGCAGTTAACATGTGTCTTTTCTTCTCCACCTGTCTGAGGTGTGTGTCTGTACTCACTAGCCTGGTCAGTGGGATTCATGAATTTCACACTCTTGGTGGAAGAAGTGTAGCATCGCCCCATAACAGCAGACGGTCCTTCTTTATACTACTATAATGGGGTCCTCATGTCTCCACAAAGATAGTAAAAACAGAAATATAGTACTGTGAGGGGTCCTTTAGTTGGAATTAAAAATTATAATAAAGAATGTTTAATAGAACGTTAAAACTCACTATAGTATAGACACAACCTACACCAACCCTAAACCTACCAGACACAGGAACCTAACTTCATTTTAACATTCTTATAGATAAGAACGTTAAAACATTGTTATATAATAATGTTATATAAGAATGATAAAACATGTTTTAAGAATGTTAAAACATCATATATCTAAATATAAGAATGTTTTGAGTGACTGGTAGGTTTAGGTTTCAGAATCAGAATCGTGTTTATTGCCAAGTACTGTATGGATACATGTACGAGGAATTTGTCTTGGTAAATTGTTTGGTGTAGGTTTGGTCGATAGTATATTTAGTCATCTTATAGTTTTTTTTAAAAGATCATGTCTTTGACAAAGTCAAACTTTCCTTGTTTTACTATCTTTGCACGGTCTTTCGTACTCACAAAGTAGTAAAAACAAGTACACACACACACACACACGTTTGTTTTTGTGAAAAGTGGGGACATCCCATATGCGTAATGGTTTTTATACTGTACAAACTGTATGTGCTATTGTCCTACACCAACCCTACACCTAAACCTACCCCTTACAGGAGACTGTGTGCTATTTCAGATTTTCAATACACTCCATTCTGTGTGATTAATAAGCGTTTTGAAAAGTGGGGACATGAGGTAATGTCCTGAAAAGTCACCTTCTCCTTGCAATACCTATGTCATACCTGTGTCATTATACAAATCTATGTCCTCATTTGTCACAAAAATGCGCACACACAGACACACACACACACACACACACACACACACACACACACACACACACACACACACACACTATAACACACACACACACACACACTATAACACACACTCAATGCTAAACAGTGTACGGCAGTTGAGTGCACTAGATCAGAAAGGAGTGAACGAAATGAAAGTCGCAATTCTGAGAAATAAAGTCACAATTCTGAGAAAAAAAGTTCGAATTTCTATAATATAATAAAGTCAGAATTGTGAGATAAAAAGTCGCAATTACCTTTTTTTTTTTTTTTTTTTTTGATTTAGTGGCGGAAACGGGTTTCCATATGAACGGGTCCTTTTGATTCATAAAAATAATTAGTTTTTTGAATCTGTTGATCAGAAAGGTTTGTTCAGTGACTCTGTCACCCAAACAATTCTAACGACCCCTTTGTAATAAAATCTTACAGTTTTTTACGATTGCTTAGGCACGATTTTAAAAACAAGGCTCATTTTGTCAAAACACTACACACAGTTCACACATCTACACACACAAGTATCAGAACATCTCAGATCTTTTGCAAAAAGAAACACTTCATTTAAAACTTTACAATAAGTTAACAAAACCCAGTTTCGCTACCGTATGATACACACATGGTTCATACAGTCGGATTCTGTTTGAACCACTTACACACTGCTGTGCTCGATCTTAAACACTTGTAACATTTCTACCTTTCTAATAATACAGTCTGGGTTTGATTTTTTATTTTTATTTTTTTGAGATATTGTTAAAGAACATGAATTGACCAAACACAATACACGAGACAAGTGTTGCACACTGATGAAACTATTTATTTCTCACCACATTGTAAAATCCTTCAGTACATCATTGCAATTAGGCTGAAAATCAGAACATATTTCAAATACAACATAGTACATAAACTAAAAAAAAAATAATAAAATAAAATAAAAAAAAATACACCTTAGCATCATCTCTTCATGTAGCTGGATATGGCCACTTCGTCCACATCACAGGCAATGTCCTCTCTCGCAAAACAGCAGTCTTCTCGAATGGTGACTTCATCCTTACACAGACTCTGCATCTATTAGGTCACAGGCCTCCTCCATAGCTTGAATGAGGGGTATAGCATAGGGTCGGAGATCATAAACCTTCCACTGCCATGCAGAAGGGAAAAAGGAAAGGAAAGGAGAGTGTTGTGGGAGCTGCTGGAATAATGGAACCAGTTTCTGGTTGCGTTAGTCTAATACCTAGTCTGTCCAATACTTAGTCTGTCTAAAAATGTGAGTATGCGGTCGGTGTTGTAAGGAGCTATTTTGGCATACCCCATGGAGGACCCCATTCTGCGTGATTGCAGCATATATTGTGATGTTACCACCACATTGACCCGGGACATTCAAAATAGTTCTGTGGCCAACGATGTTTCTCCTTATTCCTCTTCCTCTTCCTGCACCACTGCCTTTCATTTTTGTTGAAGACAAAAATTCACCTGTTGCCTTTTTATAGTGCTTACACCTTGATTGTTGAGTTTACAGTTAAGCACCTAAGTGTCTGCACACCTGATGGCCGTGTTTGATCAACTGGTTCATATGTGTAGTATTTTGGAAAGCAGTGCCTTAAAATGGCAAAGAAGTGACAACATGTTAGATTTCTGTCTAATGTTGAGAAGTGTGTTTAGTGTCTTGCAAAACAATGTGTGTAGTGTTTTGCAAAAATTGTGAGGCTGAGAATGTGCTTATAGTTCTGCAGATTTGGGCTGAAGTTTTACTCCTTGGGTGTCAGGTTTCACTAATTGTGTGTTATTTTTAATTTTAGTGTGTAAGCAATCGTAAAAAACTGTAATAGTGTGTAGTCCTAAAGAAAAAAGTTTTACTATTACCCAGTCACCCCCCAACCCCACACACACACAAAAAAGTTTAATTTATATATTAATTTAACAATATTAATGCAGTGCACTCTTAAATTGGTAGACAGATAGTAGTCTACTGCATGACTTCCAGGTTGTTCCAGGTCAGTTGACTGCATTACAGTTCTATATATAATTTCAACAAGTTGCTTTGGAATTATATTCATTGCGAAAGTGTTTTACAGATAAATCTGAATTTAATGTTTTATTTTATGCAAGTGGGTGGAAAAAAATAATTTAATATTAAATAAATATTTCCAGATAATATTTTCTTAAATTTGCTTTGGCTTTAGCACAGTGAAAATGTAAAAGACAATAAGTTAATTAAAAATAATTTATATGTATACTTTATGCCTAACATTTTTTTTCACACAGCATAAGTAAATTTTAACTTATAACTTTTAACAAATTTATATCTAAATTAAATTTTATACATGTAAAAAATATAGCTAATTTTATAATTTAGGAAGGGAATTATCTCCTGCAAGAGGATTTTCCAGCGTGTAGCATGAAGTTTTATACAAAGGCCTACTGAATGGAAAACAAATTACATAGCCTACATAAAAAGTGCAAAAAATGCACCCTAAAAACCTGTCAGTCGTCTTAGCTGATCGCGATCTCACAAAGTTCTGTTATAATCAATGAATCTCTCTGTACTGCACAAATAATTTACATCGTTATAATAATAAGGTTCTCGAGCTTGCAGAACTGAGCACTGGACAAAAACTCCAGCGTTTTAAGCATTGAATGGGTTCTAACTTTAACTTTAATGATTGAAACTTGTCAAATCTGCTAAATCAACAACATGTATGAGACCATATATCTACTAATCTACTGAAAGATATGTTTCTGGAAGTTGTAAAACCGTTTTTTAACAGGGATGCACCGATACCACTTTTTCTAGAATGAGTCTGATACCAATACTTTTACCGAAACTTGCTGATAACCTTATATTTTCATAGCATTTGTAATTTTTCAAAATACTGGGTACAGAAACCAAAAAAGAAGAAGCAGCAAATAGATCTTCCCTTCAGTTATTTTCACACTTTACTATGCCTGTTAAAATGTATTGAACATATTTTTTTTCTAACTTTAACGCCTCTGATTGGTCATTTTGTTCAATAAATCAACAGATATGTATGTGATTGGCTACATTGCTCAATGCTGTAAAAATGCTAATGGAAACTCGTTACGCTCTCTGTAGTGCAAACACAAATGCGCACTAGATAGTTTGCCAAATCTGTTTACAGCTTTAACTGCAGGTGCTCTTGCTTTCTTTAGCTTTTGCTTTCACTATCATCCCCTTAAAACCAGACCTGAACTAAGGGATTATATTTGGAGACCCTTGGCATTAATTGTTCGACAGCATGTTCTCTCTCTTACATACACAAAGACTTTATCAATAAAATAGTTTTAATTCACATTCACACGCGCTCCCTTACGGACTCGACCCCTGACCTCTGAAGTGTGTTGTGATTTTCTGCTTCTGGACTGTAAATGTAAACTGATGCTGAAACTCTCTCCGGTCTGCGTGTGTCATTGATATCATGGTTATATTGGCTGATATCTGTCAGTTCAACAGACTGATCAGTGGATTATGAATATACATGCTTATATGTCATTTCAGTGCTGTTTTGGTGTAGTGCAGCTCTGTGTTGATGTTCAGCTATAATTGACATGATGTCTCTCTGATTTGCATAATTTAAGATTCTTTAGATGAATTATACTTTAATCTCTCAATGACAGTGTTCAGCACTCAAAATGTAACTGACAGCAATCATGTCGTCATAATATGTGTAATATTTAATGTATATTATACACAACTTTTCAAAACTTGCAGTCTGAGATTTTCTTAATGTTTCTGAAAGAGTCTCGTTCTGCTCACCATTATTTGATCAAATATACAGTAAAACAGTGAAATATTATTATAATGTAAAATAGCTGTTTTCTATGTGAATATCTGTTAAAATGTAATTTATTGCTGTGATGCGCAGCTGAATTTTCAGCATCATTACTCCAGTCTTCAGTCATATGATCCTTCAGAAATCATTCTAATATGCTGATTTGCTGCTCAAGAAACATTTCTGATTATTATCAATGTTGAAAACAGTTGTGCTGCTGAATATTCTTTTGGAAACTGTGATGCATTTTATCTTTCAGGATTCACTGATGAATAGAAAGTTCAAAGGAACAGCATTTATTTGAAATAGAAATCTTTTGTAACATTGTAAATGTCTTTACTGTCACTTTTGTTCAGTTTAATGCATCCTTGATGAATAGAAGAGTTGATTTTAAGTATTAATGTAAAAGAATCACAGTGACCTTGAGCTTTTGGATGGTAGGGTTTATATTCTTTATTATAGATCAGTCATCAACACTCAGAATTAAGAATTCAGCTCTTAATGAATCTTCATAAATACACAGGTAATATACAGATGAACAGAACTGATTCATGTGAAGGAGTGAAAACACAGGGACTCATCCAGCGCTTGAGTTTACAGAGTGAATCAGTGGCATTTGTGGAGACAAGCACCAGCGTGAGAGTCTGACACACACACACACACACACACACACACACTCGCAGGTTACACCGCTGACCTGCGATCAGTTGTCATCATCGTCATCTTCAGGCACGAATATATCATGCTCCTCCAGCAGAGCTGCGAAGTTCTTACTGATCAGATTCCCGACGTACAGGAACGGAGCCACGACCATCATGGTCTGCACCAGACCGAACGCCGTCTGAGAACAACAACAACAACATCAGATCTGGAGAAATGTGTCTCTGCATCAGTGTCTCAGCAATGGATACTCTGCAGTGAATGGGCCATTCACTTCTCCAGATCTGATGAAGAAACAAACTCATATACATTTTCAGCAAACATTAATTTCTGGGTGATCTATTGCTTTAATATTCAGCTCCTTGATACTATGTTGATTGTTTTATTTATTTGTTTTAATTCATATTGATTTGCTTCATTGGGTTTTGTGTCTTTATGTTTTAGAACGTGATGAGGTAAGCATTGTAACACTACTTTTGTTATAAACTAACTATTTATATCGGATCAAACCACACAGACACCTGACTAAACTTGCCATCCTCTTTACTCTCCCCATCCTACATGATGAAGACTCTTATGTTCAGTCTTACATCCAAACACAGAGCATCGGGATTGCTTGCGAGACATTGTTGACATTACAGCTATTCGAGCGTGAAAATGAAGGATAGCGTAACCGCTGAGGGTGGAAACTATAGCAATGCAGGGCAGTCAATCAATCCCCGTGGCCCCGCCCTCTGAAATGTGACGTCACACTGCGGTGAGATTCAAAATGGCAGGCCTAGTGAGACTGACTTGGTTTAAAGGGGATTAAAAATGAGGAGTGGGTGGATTTTTATCATTGTAAGGTGGTTGTGTTCACATACTGCCAACACACATTTATGTCCAAACACCATGTAAAAGTGGATTTTGCATAATAGGTGCCCTTTAATGTGGTGGATTCCGTTTTCCTGGCAAAACGTTTGAAACTGACTGGACTTGAATTGCGGCCCACAATCTGACCTGATTGTTAAGGGAAGTCCATGCCGACTGCAGTTGGATCGAATGTCCATCGGGTAAAGGACCAAGCAAGTCTGTGGCTAAGTTTTGCCAGGGCCCTTCAAGCATCACTGTGTGTGACAGTAGTTCTGGAACATCAGGTCTCGCTACCAGCTGACAACCATGACACGCCCTCACAAACCTTTCTGCGGCCCTGTCCATTCCGGGCCACCAAACCTTTGTTTTCATGTGTTGTTTTGTTCCTATTAAACTGTATCGCTCTTCCACGCAGCGACTGTGGCAAAACAATTCTTGTCCCTCTGAGAATTATTTGGCCAATGACACATAGCTCACCTGCAATATGTCTGTATGCAGGGCAGTCATTGAAACAACCTGTCTGAATGGCAGTTTTCAGTCTCTGTAATTCCACATCATTTGCTAAGATCTGCTCCACTTCTTTGGTGGTCAGGGCGCTTGGTGTCGCGTAAACAGCTATGAATCGCACATATTCCTCTGCTTTATGTGCATGGGTCGCACCTTTGGCTGATGGCCCCAGCAGGCGTGACAAAAGATCTGCAATGCTGTGCGTTCCGGGTATATGAATCACCCGAAAATCATAGGGCTGTAATCTCAAGACCCAGCTTAGCTCCTTAGTACTGCGTGCAGTCTTTCATCATGAGACTCTTTGTCAGGTGCATGGATGATTATGTCATTGGATATATTTGTTCTCTACTCCTTCAATGCCAGTTTGAACCATTGCTATTTCGTGTTGGTACTGCTTGCTTGCAGAGGAAACTCCAAATACCAATCTTTTGAACCTATATATGCCATTATGAACGGCAAAGGTTGTGATGTCTCTCAACTCAGGGGTCAACTCTAACTGATGGTACCCCCACTTCAGGTCTAGTTTGCTGAATATTGCTGATCCATTCATTCCCTGCAACAGTTCATCCACTGTGGGAATTGGAAACCTCCCACGAATGATTGCAGTGTTCGCCTGCCTCATGTCTAAGCACATCCTTATTTCTGCATTCGCATTGGGCACAATGACAACTGGGTTTACCCAAGGAGTTGCTCCATCAACAATAATGTCCATGTTAAGCAGTTCATTTATTTTTTTCTCAACAGCCTCTCTGAGGTGAAACGGAACACGCCTCAGGGGCTGTGCAACCAGTGTCACTGTGCTATCTATATGCAGGCTGGTTTGTTTTGTGTTCAGTTTGCCTACTCCACTGAACAATTTGGGGTTTTGCTGTCGTATCATGGACTTCAAATCACTCACTGCCGCAACGTTAGCTCCAATCCTCAGCACTCCTATTTTAACTGCTGTGTCCTTTCCGAGCAGTGGCTCCCCATGCCCACAAATAACTGTAAACTCCACCGTTGTGCTGCATTTTCCAATTCCTACCTCACAGCAGAAAATTCCTTTGAAAGGCAAGGGTTCACTTGACGGGTATGCATACAGTTTCTTGTCTGACCTGGCTGAACTGCATTTGATCTTCTTTTCTTTTAGCATTTCCCATGTTCTTTCACCTACTATGTTGCTTGTTGCTCCTGAGTCAACTAGCATTGGTAGTTTGATGCCCCCTACTGAGAAAGTTATTCTGTCCATATTGCTCTCTTCTTTTACAAGAAATGCAAATTCTTGATTCTTCTTTTCTGAGGCTACATTTACACGACAACGATGTAGTCAAAAACGCAAAAGTTTTTCCCTTGTGTTTTTAAAAAGTTTCACGTATACACGACAACGTTTTCAAAACGATTGGCATTTACACACATCCGTGAAAACGGCCAAAAATGCTGTATTACGTATGCCAGGCCAGTAGTTGGCGCTGTCACCTTGTTAGTAAACAGAAACCTGTAGGGAAGTGACAATTATATGATGTATATGATGCGTCGCTGTTGGTTGTAATATTGGCGAAGTAAAGCCACACTTTGATGAAGAAGCTTTAGCAAACTCTTGAGCAGCAACAACAGTACCATGTACTCCTCCATAGTTGTGTATGATTTTTCGCGCTTGCCTTTACAGTCGACACGCACTGCACGTTTACATACCTAACACATACTAACCAAGCGTATGACGTCACTGTTTTCAAAGATTCCCGTTTTTTAGTGTTTACACGGAAACGACAACAATGACGTTTTCAAAAACTTGCACTTTGAAACCCGTTTTCAAAATTATGCGTTTTCAGTCCCCAAAACGCCATTGTCGTATAAACGAACAGGCAAAACTCATAAAAAGTTTTCTGTTTTTGGCTGAAAACATTGTCGTGTAAACGGCCCCTGAGTCAACTTTTTTTATTGTCTGTTTTGAACTGAACTTTGTTTTACACATTTTTGTGAAATGATCTTTCCCATTGCATTTCCTGCATGATTTTCCACGTGCAGGGCATTTATAATCTTTCGCAAAATTACCTGTCTGTCCACATCTGTAACAAGTTTTATCCGAATCTGTTCTTCCTTTATTGTATCGCATACGTTTTTTCTGATCTCTCGCACCTTTTTTGGACACAAGACTCCGTCTCTTTTATCTCAGATTCTGGAGAGATGTGCAACGCTGCCATCTGCAATTCAACACGTTCAAACTGCACTGCAATTTCTAGGGTGCGAGCAAACGTCAAATCAGTACCTTCTTCCAGCAGCTTTCTATGCACATATTCAGAAATGCATCGGCTCAAAGCAGCATCCCTTATTTGATTGTCTTTATCAGCTCCAAAGTCACAATCCTTGGCCACTTGTCTTAAACATGTGAAAAACTGTTGCACGGTCTGTCCCGTTTTCTGCTCAAATTGATAAAATGTCTGTCTTGCCAACGCCATATTCACCTGAGGCACAAAGTATGCGTTTAGTGCTGTCGCTGCTTGCTCATAGTCCATTGGCCCTCCTGTGTTGGCGAGTGTTGAGAAAATATCCTGCACGTCTGTCCTAGCATGATGTAAAAGCAGGGCTCTCCACCTTTGTTTTAGAATTAGAGACACGCATCCAAACTTTAATTGAGGACAGTAAAAATGTGAGGGCTGTAGATACACCTTTGGATGTGACTTGTTTGGGAGTCCTGTATATTGTTTGGTTCCGGAATTAGAGCCCGTGCAGCAGGGCAACTGGGTGACTGTGAGGCGGCATAGTCGCGGGTCAAAACACCGCTCTTACGTTCCGACCAAAACATCAAACAGGTTCTCCACACTCAGTGACGCATCCACTGAGAAACCTGATGAAAGTGCTCTAGTTATTGGCGATTCTATTGTACGGAACGTGAAAATAGTGACACCAGCCACCATAGTCCAATGTTTACTGGGAGCCAGAGCGCCTGACATCCTGGCAAATTTAAAAGTTCACTACAGAGTTCACTAAAAATTATGTTAAAGAGGTGTGTGAACTTGCAAGTATGATGTCAGACACTGTGATATGCTCTGGTCCCCTCCCTGCTTACCAGGGTGACAAGATACATAGCAGACTGTCGTTACTCAATGGCTGGACGGCTGATCATAACCTAGATGTGTTCTGTTTGACAGAAACCTGGCTAAAACCAGATGAATACATTATTTTAAATGAGTCTATCCCCCAAGATTACTGTTATAAACATGAGCCGCGTCTAAAAGGTAAAGGGGGAGGTGTTGCTACAATTTATAGCAATATTTTCAGTACTTCTCAGAGGGCAGGCTTTAAGTATAACTTGTTTGAAGTAATGGTGCTTCATATAACATTATCCAGAGAAACAAGTGTTAATGATAAATCCCCTGTGATGTTTGTACTGGCTACTGTATACAGGCCACCAGGGCACCATACAGACTTTATTAAAGAATTTGCTGATTTTCTATCTGAGTTAGTACTGGCTGCAGATAAGTCTTATTTGTTGGTGATTTTAATATCCATGTTGATAACGAAAAAGATGTAGTAGGATCAGCATTCATAGACATTCTGAACTCTATTGGGGTTAGGCAACACGTGTCAGGACCCACTCATCATCGAAATCATACTCTAGATTTAATACTGTCACATGGAATTGATGTTAGTGGTGTTGAAATTCTGCAGCAAAGTGATGATATCTCAGATCATTATCTAGTTTTGTGTAAACTCCATATAGCTAAAACTGTAAATTCTACTCCTTGTTACAAGTATGGTAGAACCATCACTTCTACCACAAAAGACTGCTTTGTAAGTAATCTTCCTGATTTATCTCAATTCCTCAGCATATCCAATAGCTCAGAACAACTTGATGTAACAGATACTATGGACTCTCTTTTCTAGCACTTTAGATACAGTTGCTCCTTTAGGCTTAAGGAAGATTACGGAAAACTGGAGGAAAACCAAACTAGAGGTATTTCGTATTGCTTGGCGCGAAAATACCCTATCCTACAGAAAAGCATTAAAAACTGCTAGATCTGATTACTTTTCATCTCTTTTAGAAGAAAAAAAATGTAACCCCAGGTATTTATTCAATACAGTGACTAAATTGACGAAAAATAAAGCATTAACAGGTGTTGACATTTCCCAAGAGCATAGCTGTAACGACTTTATGAACTATTTTACTTCCAAGATCGATACTATCAGAGATAAAATTGTAACCATGCAGCCGTCAGCTACAGTATCGCATCAGATAGTGCACTATAGATCCCCTGAGGAACAATTCCACTCATTCTCTACTACAGGAGAGGAAGAATTGTATAAACTTGTTAAATCATCTAAACCAACAACATGTATGTTAGACCCTATTCCATCTAAACTACTAAAAGAGGTGCTTCGAGAAGTCATAGATCCTCTTTTGGCTATTATTAATTCATCATTGTCATTAGGATATGTCCCCAAAACCTTCAAATTGGCTGTTATTAAGCATCTCATTAAAAAAACACAACTTGACCCCAAAGATCTAGTTAATTACAGACCAATCTCGAATCTTCCTTTTCTGTCAAAGATACTAGAAAAGGTAGTATCCTCACAATTATATTCCTTCTTTGAGAAAAATGGTATCTGTGAGGATTTCCAGTCAGGATTTAGACCGTATCATAGTACTGAGACTGCTCTCTGATCGTGGTTGTATCTCTCTATTAGTGCTACTGGATCTTAGCGCTGCGTTCAACACTATCGACCACAACATTCTTTTGAATAGACTAGAAAACTTTGTTGGCATTAGTGGAAGTAAATTAGCATGGTTCAAATCGTACTTATCTGATCACCATCAATTCGTAGCAGTGAATGAAGAGGTATCATATCAATCACAAGTGCAGTATGGAGTACCTCAAGGATCAGTACTAGGTCAGTTACTTTTCACGCTTTACATGTTACCCTTGGGAAATATCATCAGGAAACACGGTGTTAGCTTTCACTGTTATGCTGATGATACTCAGCTCTATATTTCTTCGCAGCCCGGTGAAACGCACCAAATTGAGAAACTAACGGAATGCGTAGTCTATATAAAAAACTGGATGACGAGTAATTTCTTACTGCTAAATTCAGAAAAAAAACAGATGTTACATCCCTAGGATGTATGTATTTAATAACTGTTTTGCTAGTACACCAGAATAAAGCCCTGAAACATATAATTCACATTCCTAATATCCATAAACAGTTCACAATCAACCGCTGTATAGTTACCTCGTGTCTGGATGGATGTCTTTAGGAAGTTTCAGGTCCTTCTCTCCAGTGTCCGTCCTAGCTCAGTCAAGTTCAGACCACTTGAAGCTCGATGTGGTAGAAGTCAGGTTCAGATAACTGGTTATTATTAATGAAATACTCAGAGACTTGTTTTAAAAGTTTAACGAATCACCAATACAATGGTTTCGTTTTATTAAAAACAATAACTCATAAGTACAAAAACATAAAATAACAACGAGTAAAGTCTTCACCATGAATTGTCGGCCCTGGACAATGGTCTCACAGGTATTTTATAACCTCTGCATAATACCCTCCTCCTGCCTGCGACTGCCCCCTCCTTACAGACAGGATGCATGACCTTTGTCACAGAGTCTAAGTCACACCCGTATCAAAAGTTCAAATGGAAAAAAATAATATAAACTGAAAACATCACTTCTGAATATCAAGCATGTCTGGTTCTATTTTCTGATATAGGGAAAATAGCAACACCTTCTATGAGCTCGGCTTAAGCACATATACCATAAACCACAATGTAACACCTCTAGCAGGTGCTATCCAATTCTAAGAAACGGTTCGGCTAGAAGTTCCATCTCGCACCCATGTGCGAAATGCATCCCCTTGCACTTCACCGTCTTTTCACAAAATATGCGAAGCAACTACATAGCAGATATAAACCACAAAGCACCCAACATCTGTGCTTCTAAAATAAAACATAACCTTTAAACATTTTCTGACATTTACCCTTTTGAACTTTGAAAATCCATTTTCTCTAGATCACTCATTAACATTTGTATGTCTTTTGAAAAACCCTGTAATTCCATTACTTCTTTTATTAATTTTGCAACCTGTTTATTTATTGTTTCTTGCTTCCGTATCAGCCTCAGAACTGCTTTCATCTTGAAGATGATCTTTGGATCTCCCAGCTCTCTCCTGGGCACACCTGCGCCGTTCCTTCTTCTTCTGCTTCTTGATCTCTTTACTCCAGTCTCGTTGCACTCCCTGGACTAAAAAATCACTAAAATCAATTTCTATGCTCTCTGACTGGTCCCTATAGTTTCTGGTAGAGGATCGATCAGGGAATAACACATTAGGCGGGTAGGGATCTGATTCGACACCCTCTCTTGTAATTGCCTGATCGAATTCTCTTGTAAATGTCCCATCAGTAGGTATTCTGTCAACCACACATTTCATAAAAGTTAAGCCAATTTTGTCACTCGTATATTTTTTCTCTATATACACATCAAAAATGTTTCTACTTTTCCTATAAAATGTTACTTCTACAAATCTCCTCATCTCCCGATAAGGAAGAGGGTCAGCTTTTCTAGGATATTCGTGAATTAAGCACTCATTGATGTTTCCGTCTGCCTCCACCAGGACAAGCAATGCTGCCAACGATAAATACACTCTTCCTGCGGTTCCGGGTCGGTACCAGACCTCACAAAAGAACCGCCCCAAGGTGCAGCCGGTTACTCGGCCTTGTTTATCTGTCAGCATTACAGCAGCGCCCTGTAAAAGAAGTCAGAACCATCAATGAAGCACAATCCAAACACCCCTGTACCAATGAACGCTTTTACTGCCATTGGTTCTTTCTCTTCACAATTTTCTTCTTCATGTCGTTCTACAAATTCAAATAATTGAAAAATTATTACTGAACGACCACGTCCAATTCTTGGCCGTTCATATTGTCGTCCCATTACACATAATTTAACCCACCATGGGATTTGAAACACTCCATTGCCATCTAATTTTATCTCCTTGAAATCATGTAATTTTAATTGCCATCTTTCAGACAATCCACTTCTGGTAGTCATACAATGTACTAGGTTCCATATGGGAACCTCTCTGCCCAATCCGTCAATTGCATTATTAACAGGTTGTGTCATACATTTAGGACAATGACGCTGGCCATTAATTAATTCAAAATACAATCTTCTCGTAGAAGCGCCACATCCATAACACGTTTGTATTTGCCTATGTTTCTGCCTGTTTTTCTCCCGTCTGCGGGTTGTCCCACTTAATATTTGATTCAGCACTGCCAATCCAGTCAATTCCTGCAAGTTAGGCAGAAAACGTTTCGACTGAGTTCACATTTATCATTAGTTTACAGCACTGTTTACACTGTTTTACTTTGGTCTTCATTTTATCCCATCTATTCATCAAAATAATCACCCCCAAAAGTATAATACTCTCATCGCGTAAATAACATCCTAATAAAAAAGCAATTAAGGTTGTACTACCCATAATTATCCATAAAGTTGCTTCTTTCCCATATTTGACCAATAATATCCCCATCAGATACATTGCGTCAAACACAATTATCGCTATTTCACACCACATAACAAATTCATTTCTTTTAGTCACTGTCATAATCACATCTATACACAATCTGTATATACTAGTCATAGTTGCAATTATTAATCCTCTGATACCTAATAAATTGCTCCATCCTTCAGATACCACAATTAAATGACATACCAAAATAATCTTACTAATTTTCCCCATCAAAATTATTCTAACAATTTGAAATAAACCGATTATTATTAGCCACCAGAGATTTAGATTTACTCCTTGTATTAACATCCATAGAAAATATACCCCGCATTCACAAACCTGAACAAAGGTTTCGGAAACTGCCTGAGGAAATTCTCCAACTCCATCCGTTGTTCCGTTAGAGGTTTGATTGTTAGTCCCGTTGGATGCCATACTAACTTATCGAATTTCGATCTCTGTTGGACTTATCAGGAACAATTAAATTTTTCAATGAAATAATGTCTTGATTGTTCTTTGAATATGCTCAATTGTAAGCTCTATGGTATCGTCAGATAGCCCCCCGCAGTCACAAGTGGGTTTTTTTGTCAGTTGTGTACACCCTATACTTTCTATACCATCTCAGCTCCACCTATTTCCTGTTCGTTTTTGCCGTTTCAACTGCTGTCTGTCGCTTGTGTATCTGTTTCCCTTACAACAACGGATTCTCTGAAATACTCTTTTTCCTCTTTCTAAAACGTTTGAGCCCTTTAGTTTGATAATCTATCAACTGTTCTAGGACTGCTAATTCGTCAGTTTTGCTCACCGTTTTAGAACACATTCGTGCTCCCATAGCATTGCATAAGCATTTTACGGCAATTAATAACAAAATTAAGCCTAAGACAATTAAACCTCCGTATAGCACGTACCAACCTGCACTGACTAAAAAATCTATTATGCCTGTCCACATGTCTGTAGTAACAAAATTAAATATTTCATTCGCTGCTTTCTTCACCCCCTGAATTCCTACATGCACAAATTCTCCTGGGGCCTCATACCATCTCGGACCTCCTTCAATTCGTTCGCCAATAATTTCTATACTCGTGTTGCATAAACTACTCTTCATCCAATCCAAACCTAAATAATAAGTTTCATCAATTCCTTTGCACCATTTCTCTTTCCAATTTTTTCTCATAATTGTGTGAGATAAATCGTCGATTGCTATAGCATCAAGACCTGTTAATGGCACATTTTTTCCTCCTTTCGGCACTCTATATCTTATTAAGCTATTCGCAGCAATTTGAGCCGGGCCATGCAAGACCTTCCATTTCAAATTTCTATCTACTATTCTAATAACTCCCCCTGACCCGAAACTCATTTCGTATCTGTTAGCTATATTACTTCTTTTAAAAGTCCATGGCAAAGGAACAATTCCGTTACTCCAATAACATAGAACTGACACCATTTGATTTATTGTTATAGCATCGTGTCCCGCAGCACACTTTCCTATAACTTCACTACATTCGCGGCTTGCTATTCCATATACCGCATCTCCAAAGAAAACTAGATTATTTCTAAAAACACCTTCCTTGTCATTTCCTCAGTATATATTTACTCTTTTTAAATATAATTTCCTCCTTATACTTAAAATTTCCGACGTCTGGTTTCCCGTTAAAGGGTCGGTGCCGTTAAGAAAATCTCCACAATCTAATTTTTCTCCGTCTTTATCACAAAAATTAGCATAAGAAAAGTCATTGTGATCTGTCTTAGTGTAAAAGTATTTTTTCCCGTGCCTTCTTTCACTAAGCTTTTCTCTCACGCATTTGTCTATTCGTTTCACACTATTTTTGTAATATTCTTTGATTTCTCTTTCCGTCTTCAAAACTTTATTTAATTCCATTTTGATTTGATGATACATCCGTTTCCCCTTTCATATTATCTATTTCCCAATAACCTATTTTAAAGTTAAATTTGACTCTTGGCAATATCATCTTTTTTCTCCAAATCCAGGCGCATGTATTATTTAATTCTAAATCTGCCTTTGTTTCAGATCTGGATTCTAATTCTGCGTATCCTGTACGGCGTGAACCCACATGCCGGTCTCTGGCAGTGGTTAATAAAACGAATTCCCCTTCTGGGTTGAGAATTTTACTAGTTTTTATCCAGTCTTCTATATTCTTTTTTATTTTTACCGCTGAGGATATTCTCTCTTTTTCCATATTTCTTTTTATTCTTTTTACTGCCCCTCTATATTTACACTGGGCTATTTTCCACGGATTAAAATTTTCTCGTGATCTAAATATCCAGCATCCTCCGAGCGCTTCGTTCGAGCTGACTCTATAAGTCGGCCCAATAAAATATTTTACAGTCGTGTTTTCATCACGTTCTTCGATAAAACTATTTTCTTCATAAACTTCGACTACTTTTCTATGCCAATGTCTAATCTTTACTGTACTCTTAAGTTTTACCTTTGGTGTTCTTACCATGTAATACATTATTCTACCTGTATTAACATTATCTAACCACTTCCAAAAATTTGTGGTATTCCTTTCTATTTCTTTACAATTTTCTTTTATTGTGCCCCAAACTGTTAATTCAAAACCAGACACATTTTGTCTCTCAACTTGTACTTCAGCTAGAATAATTCTTCCTGTCATAATTTCCCATTCTAAGAGATAACTTACTCTAATTAATATTAATAAAAATATTCCTAATATTACAATTATCCAAAGTATGATACTCATCCATCTGCAGAGCCGTCGCTGCTTCCTCAGCTTCGTGATCGTGTCCTTTGCACCTGCCAGTTCCTCGGTTAGGCTTTCCAGGGATTCGGACCTCTGCATCTTATCCTGTAAATACATGTTAGTTCTGGGGTTCAATCAAGAGCCGCTTCGCTCTTCTCATGAAACCTCTGCGTACTACTTTCACTACCGGTTGCTTTTCGTGCAATTCCACTTCGATTCCGCCGATCCAGTCATAATCTGGATGCGCGCACGACAATATATTTATTTTGAAATGCATAATCACAGTGAACACTTCAGCTGGCTCCTCTGTGATCTGCCCATCATTGTAAATTGCCCCGGTCATGAATTTCTCTTCCTCTGGGAACCAAACTTTGTGCTCTCCAATATTATTTGGCAGAGCCACGGTTAACTGCACAAACTTCTCTTTGCGCACACTTGGTCTTTTTTCCTTTGTTACGTTAGAGCGCGGCTGCGCTCCTCGGTAATCTTTGTCATAGGGCACTGTATCTAACCAGTCGTTCCCTTGCGCGAACTCTATTGCTAAACTAGACCAACTCCGCACATGCCAGCAGCCGTCGAATTTTACATAGATCCACGCGATTTTCCCTCTAGACCCTTGTTTCAGATCCACTTCAGGAAAACATTTGACAACTGGCTCATGCCACAAAGTGAAATTCCATTTCGCGGATTCACTGTCCGTGAGGGTCAAATCCTTTTCGCGGTCCCTCCTTCTTATGTCTCGGACGAATTCTGCCCTCTCTTGGAAAATCCTATCCTTCACTTCCTGACTATCCCTTGGCCACATGGGGAACCTAGCGTCCAAAAACGCATTCCTCTCATGCTCTCTCATGCCCAAATAGGGATGTCTCGCAAATCTGGACAAAATCCCGTCCTTAAAAAATCCTAGTGGTTTGAGCATTCTCAAGCCCTCCCACATCGATCTGGACGACACTAAAGTCCTGTGCTTTGCCTTACATACTAGACAGTTAAACAACACAGTACCGTCCCAGGTACATTGGCACTTCTCCCCGAGGTCTGCGGACACTCTGTACGAGTCGACACGCACCTTCGGGAATTTTGGTCGACAATTCTCACATATCAGAATTCCTGACAGCTCGACTCGAGACTGTCGATAAATCATCCACTCAACACCCATATCTCTCTTCTCATTACATGCAGAGATAGCCGGTTGAGCGCACAATTGGCCACATATCACACACAGATATGGCCTGACAGCAGTTTCATCTGCCTTCATGTTTTCTCCTCGAAAACCTAAAAATCTTTCCATTTCTGGATTTATCCACATAAATGCTCTAGATCCATGCTTACCGTGCTCCACTCTAATTAACCCTCTCTGGTTAATTATTTCGTGTACCCTGTCCATTTCTTTAAAAGATCTTTGTTACTCTGAATTCCGTTATTCTCTAATTCTACGGAATTAGACCCAGTTATTCGTTTAACGGTGTCTATAGTACCCAAACCTTCAGAGAAACGCCCACACTTTCGTCTTCTCGTGAGGATTACCTGATCCCCTATGCGAAACTTCGGGTTCTCCTTTACCCTCTCTGCAGCAGCTCCCTGCTCGCTCCTTTCTGTCTGGTCAGCTTTCACGCCGCACCTGTTAATATCCAGTAAACATTTGTTAATGTTTACATCCCAATCTCCTAGTTGTCTATTTTTTGCAAACCACTCTTTAATCGTCCTCACGGCTCGCTCCGCAATTCCATTTGTTTCCGCTCGGTAGGGAATGCTTTTTGTCAACACTATCTTATTCTCTCTGCAAAAATCTTCGACTAGTTTGCCACTGATATTGTGCGCGCCGTCTGCTCTCAGGCTTTCCATTGGCCCCTCCCATTTGATCCACTCTCTCAAACAGTCAATTACATTCTTTTCTAAAGCCGACTTCATAGGCCACAACATAATTTTACGCGTGCAATTGTCTATTGCTAGCAAAAAATAACAATTTCCCACTTTTGTAGCAGGCCGAATTGGCCCTGCGAAATCTATGCTCACTTCTTGACCACGGTACTCTTTTGGCAACTCGCTCTCCTTGCCCCCTCTTGTGGTCATAAACTTCCTGCATACCCTGCAGTTTGTTCGAGTCTCTCTGTAATGCGAACGCCAGTTTGGTATTTTCAGGTTTCGTAACCTTAATTCCATCTGGATCATATTTACACTCGGATGATTCAACTCATCATGCATTTTTTGAAACAACTCTGTTATCTCTGGCATTTTTACCTGGCCTATCATCTTATCCACTTCTCTGTTTCCCAGGGCTGCCTCGCTTTCCTGTTTTGTGTGAGACACCTGGTGGTAACAGTGAACGTTTACCTCCTGCAACAATCTGGCAATGTCCATCCATTGCTCTCTATGGGCCATTGGCTTATTTCTGGCATTATGAAAACCGTTTGCCTTCCAGGTTTCCAACTCTTTGTTAATGCCCTCCGTCACATACTCAGAATCGCTAGTGAGAATGATCTCTTTATGCCCTAATTCTACCGCTTTCTGTAGGGCTTTCTGTACAGCTGTTACCTCAGCTCGCTGCGCAGTGCCCGTGACGTCACCACTTTGCGACGTGATCAGCTGCTCATTGTGTTTGACTAAATAACCCCATCTTACTTTCCCTGCTCTTTCACTTCCATCTGTGAAATACTTCGGGAGATGTTGGTGTTTATCATGGAACTTAGTCATTTTATCTTGTCATTTCACTTTGCTCATTCTCCAATCGAGTTGAATATCTCCTAATATCAAACTCCATTGATCCCACCTTTGCATATTTATGCGTGGTTGGTTCATCACCAAATTTTTCTTTATTCGAGCAAGCTCCCCTGCCATTGAAAAAATTATTATTGGCTGCTCTTTGGCTATAGCTTTGAGCTGTAATATCCTTCTGGTTACTGCTGCCAAAATCCTTTCAGCGCCATTCTGCTCATAGCGCTTCATTGTTGCCTCCTGTTGGTGGGTTAGAAACGCAATTGGCACTCGCCCCCCCTCGTTTGACAACGTCATCATCACCTCGTCATCCTGTTCGATCACGTGAACAAACAAAGGAAGAGTGTCATCTCTGCGCTCTAGTTCTCCACTCTCAAGAGCCATCCTGATTAATTTTAATCTGGCTTGCTCCATCTGCTCTGTCCATTTCCACACACCATCCTTCGTTCCACTGTACAAAATCTTTGCCTCCCTAGAATATCTAGGTATTAGCTCCCTGACATAGTTTAAAGTCCCAAGCAGCGACTGCAGCTGCTTTCTGTTTGTGGGCGGGTCTGACCGCTCCATCTGTTCTAGCTTCGCTCTTGTGCTCGTAGTGAGGGCTCTCGTGTCTTTTCCCAATTTAAATCCTAAAAAATCTACCTCATGTTTTCCAATCTCCATTTTCTTTAGACTAGGTTTTAACCCCGCTTTGGTTATCCTGCCTAGGCTTTCGTCTAGCAACTTCAGATGCTCCTCCTCCGTGGAGGTCCCTATCAAAATATCATCAATGTAGACGGTCACCGGTATTCCTGATAAAATTGATAATAAAGTACTCTGGAATACGTTCCCTGCATTTTTGTAGCCTTGGGGGAGGACTAAATATTTATATTGATCCCCTTTATATGTAAAAGCTGTTTTTCCCTGGCTTTCTTCCGCTAACGGGATGCTCCAATAGCCGTTTGCAAGGTCGATCTTCGACAGTCACTCTTTGCCTCTGCCTATCTCTCCACTTGCCTCGCTGCAGTTGATCAGATATCTGGTGTCAGGAACAGTTAATTTGTTTAAAGCCTTATAATTTGTCACTAACCTCCAGGTTCCGTCGCTTTTTGGGACTGCTTGTATAGGCGAGTTCGTCGGCGCTCTCTCATTAGATCTCAGCTTCTTAATAATTCCCTGCTCCGTTAATTCTTTAATAGTCTCCGAGATCTCCTTCTCTGCTGCGCTGTTAATTTTGTATTGTCTCTGCGGGGGAGGGATGCCTCCCTGAATTACGTGTTGGTACTTCATGTCAAGTAAGAGTATTTTCGTAAAAGTTTTTCCAGCTCCCCTTTATGGCATAATTCTGATTCTTTCACTATTCGTTCGATTTCTTTGTTCTGATCCACTACCCCTAGCTTTCCTATTTTTATAAGATCTCCTGCGCATAGCAAATTGTCACTTCCAAAAATCACATTTATTTCGCCTTTCCTCCAAACATTTTTATTCCTGGGGTTTCCCTCAAAATCCTCTACTTTTACCACACCTAATAACTCATCGTGTTTCTCTGACGGTTTCAAAACGGTCAAATCGGCACCCGTGTCAAGACGAAACGTGGTTTGATCATAAACTTTATACAATTTCTCATCAATTTCCTCTGTTTTCATTAAAGCATCTTTTAGGGGAGCCGCGCATCCCTATGCGCTTTGAGCTTCGCTGCTCGTCTTTCGGTTTCTCTTTCTCTTAACTTTGAGCACCTCCTGTCCTCGCAACTCTTTCCTATCATTTCCCTGCGGGCTCTCTATTCTCACTCGGCCTATGTTATTTTGGGATTTATTTCTCCCCCGCTCCGCTATTACTCGTGCTCGCTCTTCTGTATTCATTTTCTCCCATTTGTCTGGGCTGATATAACCGCCTTTTTCTCTGTCACTTTCATTTTGATTAGTTCTCGGTTTCGACTGATCTCTAAATTTTTTCCCTCTCTGGAACTGATTTTTCGGATCAGTTTTCTCTTCTCCTCTCCTCCATTTCTGATCAGCTTTACGGTCAGGGCGTGCCGCAGACCTGCTTTCCCTTTCATACCGATTAAACGGCTTCCTTTCCCGCTCTGATCTCCTAGGCTGATCTTTGGGACGCTGCGGTTTATTATTTGATTTTTCTCTATCTGTCTGAATTATCTCAGTTTTTCGGTCATAACGGATTAACGCTTTCTCCAGTTCTTCTGGAGATGTTTCTGGGCCGTACAGGAGGAATTCTTTAGCTCCTATTAACGCATTTCTTTTAACTCCCTGAAAAATATGTTTTAAAATACCTCCTACTCCTTTTTCTGCTACTTCTTGACAGGCTGATAATGCACCCACAGTGCGCCATCGCTCCTCAAAATTTTCCTGTTCTATTTCCTCCACATTAGTAGGAATTAATCCTTCTAACGTTTTGGCTAATTTCCTTCCACCTTGAATTCCAAATTCCGCTAAAATGTGAGAATCGACTGACTCCCCAGAAATTCTCATCTGTTCTCCATAACGGACTAATTCTCTAACTTTCCCTTTTACTGTTGTATTTTTCAACTTCTCTTTCTTTAGGAGTTTCATTTCGTGATCTCTCCTCATTAATTCTTCCAAGGTCGCTTTCGCTCCTCCAGCGCTAAACTCAGGCTGACTCGGTGATTGCACCTGTCTGAGGAAAGCACTTGTTTTTCTCTGACCTGGCGTTCCTAAATGCAACGCATCTAAGTGTTGGTTTATTGCGTCTACTTCGGCGGTCCGGTTAATTTCTGCACCTGACTGATCATCTCCACCCGGGGTTATTTCTCTGAATCTCAACCTCCTAGGTACTGACTCCGTTCTGTCTGGGACCGGCGTTACGTTTCTAGGCGTTCGGTCCTTGGGGCGTATTAACTCTTCGTATGCAGAGTCTTCCTCCTCTTCACTAAACTCACTTTCTGAACTTTGACTTTCTGGCCCTGAATAAAATTCCTCAAATGTTTCATCCCCGACTCCTTTCCTAATTATCCTCTCTAGCGCGGCTTTGTTCGTTAAATCTTTCTGAGCTAATATTGCCCGTTTAGCCCTCTGGGTTAACGAAGTATCTGCGAGGATGGCAGCCGCATCTCCTCCATTCAGCAGACTCCAGAGCTGACCGCGGGTAATACCCGGTGCATACTCGAGGTTCCATTGATTTTCTCTATCTAAATTAGTTTCGGTCTTTTTAATTTTGGAGTGCGTGGGCCTGTATAATCCTTTCCCTATTTGGAATGTTTCGAAGCTATCACCCAGTTTCAGTCTGTAAAAAGGATTTTCTACCTGATACTTCTTTCCTCTAGATGTCGTTGTTCGCTTTAATACGGGGTAATCAGGGATCGGCTCTTCCTCCACTGACCTGGTCTGTGGAGGTGCCTGTTCCCGCTGAGCGGTGGCTCCCTGACCTGACCTTCCCTCGCCTGCTGTTTGGTCTCGGTTCACTCTTTCTGTGATCGCCCTTAGCACAGCAGCATTGGGGTGACAGACCATCCACATTTTGGGCCACTCTGCATGATCTGTTTTTCTCCTTAATGCATTCACCAGGGCTGTTCCCATAGCGATGTCATTAAATCCGAAAATTCCCCCTGATATTATTGGCATTGCTACTGTGCGGTAATTATTTTCTCTAGATAATAAACATATTTTGTCTATTATACCGTCTAACGTGAGTATCGCTATTAATTCTTCCTCGATATCTCTCCTCTGACCTCTTTCATGTCCGACGGCATGTATTACTGGTTTTCCATTTGGCCCTCCTATTTTTTGTAAAATTACATCGCCTGTTCGAATAGGATCCTGCCTTTGTTGAGCTATTCTATACGACTCGTCCTGGAATCTCACTCCGGCTCGCTCCCTGAGAGCGCCGGCCACTCCAGCGCCGTAATATAGAAATCTATTAGCCGGATTCACTATAACACATGATTCCTGCTCATCTTCTAACCGCCCCTCTTTGAGAACGATTAAGTTTTTTCCTCTCGCGAAATACACTCAATATATTTCGTCATTGCCCGGTGTGGACTGCACATCGGGACTTTCTGGACTATACCATTGTGGAGCACTGGGATCTAGAGCACTTACTTCTTCCTCTCTTTGAGGTATAATGCTGGGGGCTATTGATCCTCTCTCGGACCCCTCCCCTGCAGCATCTTCGTCTAAAGAGTCCCAACTTCTCACGGGGATATTTTTAATCTCTCCCCCGGACTCATCAAAGACTCTCACTCGCGGAAACCCATCCTTTCCTCCTTTACTTGAGTATATAACAGGTGGAATTTCCGCTCCATTTAGAATTCTGATATTCACCACGGAAGCGATTAACTTAATCTCTTCCCATGGTAACTGGCCGGATCCGCATTTACCTTGCGTGGAACTAATCCAGACCAGTCTTCCACCAAGATCCTCCGGTGTTAATGTCAGAGTGCACATCTGCGCCATTAACTCGCTCCGGATTCCCTTGGATTTAACTTCATACACTAGCACTACTCACACTCTGAGTTTTATGCTTTTACTTCAGGTCTTTTCAAGCCTGCACGCGCGTTTACACAAACCCCTCTGGGTTATCACTGTTCAACTCTAGTATGTAAGGACTTACTACTTTACTCACTCAACAGTTATCCCTGAATTTTCTACCTTAGTCAATCGAGCCCCACACGTTTGGGCGCCATGTTTTGCTAGTACACCAGAATAAAGCCCTGAAACATATAATTCACATTCCTAATATCCATAAACAGTTCACAATCAACCGCTGTATAGTTACCTCATGTCTGGATGGATGTCTTTAGGAAGTTTCAGGTCCTTCTCTCCAGTGTCCGTCCTAGCTCAGTCAAGTTCAGACCACTTGAAGCTCGATGTGGTAGAAGTCAGGTTCAGATAACTGGTTATTATTAATGAAATACTCAGAGACTTGTTTTAAAAGTTTAACGAATCACCAATACAATGGTTTCGTTTTATTAAAAACAATAACTCATAAGTACAAAAACATAAAATAACAACGAGTAAATTCTTCACCACAAATTGTCGGCCCTGGACAATGGTCTCACAGGTATTTTATAACCTCTGCATAATACCCTCCTCCTGCCTGTGACTGCCCCCTCCTTACAGACCTTTGTCACAGAGTCTAAGTCACACCAGTATCAAAAGTTCAAATGGAAAAAAATAATATAAACTGAAAACATCACTTCTGAATAGCAAGCATGTCTGGTTCTATTTTCTGATATAGGGAAAATAGCAACACCTTCTATGAGCTCGGCTTAAGCACATATACCATAAACCACAATGTAACACCTCTAGCAGGTGCTATCCAATTCTAAGAAACGGTTCGGCTAGAAGTTCCATCTCGCACCCATGTGCGAAATGCATCCCCTTGCACTTCACCGTCTTTTCACAAAATATGCGAAGCAACTACATAGCAGATATAAACCACAAAGCACCCAACATCTGTGCTTCTAAAATAAAACATAACCTTTAAACATTTTCTGACATTTACCCTTTTGAACTTTGAAAATCCATTTTCTCTAGATCACTCATTAACATTTGTATGTCTTTTGAAAAACCCTGTAATTCCATTACTTCTTTTATTAATTTTTCAACCCGTTTATTTATTGTTTCTTGCTTCCGTATCAGCCTCAGAACTGCTTTCATCTTGAAGATGATCTTTGGATCTCCCAGCTCTCTCCTGGGCACACCTGCGCCGTTCCTTCTTCTTCTGCTTCTTGATCTCTTTACTCCAGTCTCGTTGCACTCCCTGGACTAAAAAATCACTAAAATCAATTTCTATGCTCTCTGACTGGTCCCTATAGTTTCTGGTAGAGGATCGATCAGGGAATAACACATTAGGCGGGTAGGGATCTGATTCGACATAACTCATGGTTGAAGTGTGCGTGTTCCCGCCCCTTTGGGTGTGGTTATGTTTCCATGTGTGCTCTCTCACTCTCTGCTTACTTGGCAGTTGTAATTGCCCACAGGTGGTGATCATCAGAGTGTGCTGCGGAGTGTGCTGCTACAAGAGCAGAGTGAACGCTGCTGGAGAAGGTTCATTCCTCCCCTGCTCCAGAATTGTCCTGGGTGTTGTTTCAACCTTTGTCCATTGAGTGAGGTGCAAACTTTGAACATTTCTCCGTTGAATAGCTCTTGTTTGTTACAAGTGTATTCCTGTTGTTTAGCAGTGTTGGGCTGATACTAGACAGGTAGTGTGTCTACTTTTACTTAGGTTCTGTTTTAAGGTATTAGAAGGTATTGTAATTTTCTTTGTTTATTTGTTTATGATTAAGTGGGAAGCTATAGGGAGAGGGTGCCATTTTGTTTTGTGTTCCTGTTTATCCCTGTTTGTGGTTAGTGAGTGAGTTGAGGAAAGCTTTTGTTGCTGATTTCTTTTCTTTTACCCATAGGTTATTTAGTACTCCTCCTGTTAGCCATCTGTTGTTTTGTTTATTTCGGCCAGGCCCTCTCCTGAAGACATTTATTGTTCCCATGTTCTTTGCTTTCTTAATAAATTAAGTTTGTCAAAGCTAAGTGGTTGTCGCATTTCTGGGGCAGAGGACTGGGGTGACTCCTCCTCGTTTTATTAATCTCTTTCTTATAACTTTTCGTTAAACCTATTACTCCCATTACCCAAACCTAGACGAGGGGGAAAGGGAACGTAACACAGAGGTGTTAATTATTGGACCTAAAACCCCACATGTAATAACCTAGAACACTGTCTAACGCTTGATGGCTGCTCTGACAATTCTTCATCATCAGTTAGGAACCTAGGCGTGCCATTTGATAACAATCTTTCCTTTGAAAGCCACATTTCTAGCATTTGTAAAACTGCATTTTTCAATCTAAAAAATATATCTAAATTGCGACCTATGCTCTCAATGTCAAATGCAGAAATGTTAATTCATAGGTTTATGACCTCAAGGTTAGATTATTGTAATGCTTTATCGGGTGGTTGTTCTGCACGTTTGATCAACAAACTCCAGCTGGTCCAAAATGCAGCAGCTAGAGTCCTTACTAGAACCAGGAAGTATGACCACATTAGCCCGGTTCTGTCAACACTGCACTGGCTCCCTATTAAACTAAAATTAAACTTCGTATAGATTTTAAAATCCTGTTAATTACTTATAAAGCCCTGAATGGTTTAGCTCCTCAGTACTTGAGTGAGCTCTTATGCATTATAGTCCTCCACGTCTGCTGCGTTCTCAAAACTCTGGCCATTTGATAATACCTAGAATATCAAAATCAACTGCGGGCGGCAGATTCTTTTCCTATTTAGCGCCCAAACTCTGGAACAACCTATCTAACACTGTTCGGGAGGCAGACACACTCTGTCAGTTTAAATCTAGATTAAAGACCCATATATTTAACCTGGCTTACACATAATACACTAATACGCTTCTAATATTCAAATCCGGTTAAAGGATTGTTAGGCTACATTTAATTAGGTCAACCGGAACCGGTAACACTTCCCATAACACCCAATGTACTTGTTACATCGTTAAAAGAATGGCATCTATGCTAATAGTAGTCTGTCTCTTTCTTATTCCAAGGTCACCGTAGCCACCAGATCCAGTCCGTATCCAGATCAGATGGTGGATCAGGACCTAGAGATGACCTCTACAGCCCTGAACGTCAGCAGAGACCAGGACAACAAGATGAGCCCCAGAGGCAGATCCCCAGTGAAGACCTCATCTAGACGGCCATCGGGACAAGACCACGGGAACCAGATGAGTCCTCTGCACAATCCGACTCTGCTGCAGTTGGAATTGAACTGCTGGTTTGGTCTGGCCAGAAGAGAACTGACCCCCCGACTGAGCCTGGTTTCTCCCAAGGTTTTTTCTCCATTCTGTCACTGATGGAGTTTTGTTTCCTTGCCGCTGATGCCCCTGGCTTGCTTAGTTGGGGACACTGAATTTCCAGCGATATCGTCGACTTGATTGCACAGATATTATTTAAACTGAACTGAGCTGTACGATGACATCACTGATGTAGCATTTGTACCAATCAGACACACATTTGTTCATTAGAGTTAACAAGTCAGTTATTCCTTAGATTAACAAACAGTCACAGACTCCTCACCCAACACCAGACTCGGTGCCTATATGTCTGTGAACGAAGTCCAGGCCCCTGGTTGCCATGGCAACCAGGAGACTTTTGCCAGGACAGATACACTTTACGACCTAATGGAATGTAGAGAGTTTTCCCTCTCACTATACTTTCCATAGGAAAGAGACATAATGCCCATAAAAATGGACCCTCCTCCAGTTAATTCATAGAAAAACCTTTCTGTGAATGAACACACGTATCCTTCAGGTCATTGTGTATATTGTTACTGTTCTTGTATATTGTCTTTTGTATTGTATACTGTTTATGCATGCTTATGATAGAACCACTCTTTCATGTAACCTACTTATATCCTGTTTAGTATGAATTTGTCTTTGGATGATCTAAGCGAGAGTGTATATTACATGTTGATACCTATGCAACATAATAGTGTCCTAAGAATATTTTGTAGTTTTGCATCAACACATCCAAGCGAATTACATGGGCAAAATACCATGCTCTCAGACAAAGGGTCATAAAACCCCCCAGTATTTCCAACCTCCCGCTTGGGAATTCAGCCTTTCTCATTGGACAAGCCTATCCTGAAAGACGTGACTCTTTTAAGACCTTAAAGGGGACACGCACAGGTCCACCTTCTCTCTCTTTACTTTTCGATTCCCGGGAGACACGCATCTCACCTAGGAAATCTCGTGACCTAGGGGGGGAGGGAGTCCTAGCTTCTGGCAGTTTAAGTTAAGCAACTTTGTCAATTCACTTTGAACCAATCAACTCAGGGCTGGAATGACAAGCTTCTACTCCCAAAGGAATTCATCAGAATCTACGCATCGAACATGCACCAGGACACTTTACTCAGCACCAACAAAAAAAACAATGCAAGTAACCGCTTGTTAACTGTTTAGATGCGCTTCTAGGCCTCGACCCCTTTTAATTAAGGTGATATGATTCTCTGATGGTTCTTAACAGGTTGTGGTTAGCTGATGCGTAAATGCTGCTAACACACTCGTCTCTCTTGCGCGCGAGCGCTCCCTCTCTCTCTCCCGTGCTCGCTCTCTCTCCATGCTTTCCTTGTGTTGGCATCTATGTTTAATGTGTATAAGTTTGTGTCTAGTTAGATGTTGCATGTTCCCCTGTAGTGTAGTTTAATAAACATCCATATGTATTCACGCTTTGTTGTCTGTGTCTGCTGCTTACGAGGTCACTTTAACGTCCGATTTTGTTACATGCTCTGTGAGCAATGTATCAGTAAGGAAAGTTTTTTCGTGGCCAGAGAAACAATTTTCCTTAGAGTCAATATACGATTAAAACTGTCCGTACTGCGGACTAGCAAATCATTTTATTGTACTATTGATGCTACAGTTAATTCCTGAAGATGAATATAATTGATAACAACCCGTTATGATTAATTATGTCATCTCACATTGAGCTAATTTCTACATGATTGGTGGAGAATGCAGGCAATGTTTTAAACCTGGTTCTGTGAGCAGACTCAAGTCAAAAAAGTCAAAGTCAAAGTCAGCTTTATTGTCAATTCCACCACATGTACAGCACATACATACAGAGAATTGAAATTGCGTAACTCTCAGACCCTTGGTGCATACAGTTAACACTAAACACTAACAGTAATGTAAAAAAACAGATAATTACAGTTTAAATATATATAAATACAAACTATACAGATATGCAATAAGGACATTGTAAAAAAGAGATAGTTAAAGTGGCGTAAGGCACATGGCAGATAGTGCAACCATTAAATAAACAAAACTGTGCAGATATAATGGGTGTAGTGCAAAAAAAAAACTGTGCAGATGTAATGAGTGTAGTGCAAAAGAGCTTATCAGTGTTAAAGTGATGAAGAGCTAAAGAGCTCAGAGAACAGTCTTAATTAACTGACCTAGGAGGTAGTTTGCAGTCAATGCTGGATGGGGTGGTGATCAGTCCAATGCTGCACAAAGTGACTAGTGCGGGTCACAGTTTGTAAGTGGGAAGGGGAGGGGGGGGTTGGAGGGTCAGAGTTTAGTGGTGCGTGGGGCAAAAGAGGGGAGGTGGGGCAAGGTCGGGAGGGAGTTCAGCTTCCTGACAGCCTGATGGATGAAGCTGTCCTTCAGTCTGCTGGTCCTGGCCTGGAGACTCCGCAGTCTCCTCCCTGATGGCAGCAGACTGAAGAAGCTGTGTGTCGGGTGGGTGGGATCACCTGCAATGCAGAGGGCTTTGCGGGTGAGACGGGTGTTGTAGATGTCCTGGAGGGAGGGGAGAGAGACACCAACGATCCTCTCAGCTGCTCTCACTATGCGTTGAAGTGACTTGCGGCAGGACGCGTTGCAAGCGCCATACCACACAGTGATGCAGCTAGTAAGGATGCTCTCGATGGTGCCTCTGTAGAAGGTGTACATGATGGGGGCCGGGGCTCTGGCTCTTCTCAGTTTGCGGAGGAAGTAGAGACGCTGTTGTGCTTTCTTGGCCAGTGCTACAGTGTTTTTGGTCCAGGAAAGGTCCTCTGTGATGTGCACACCTAGGAACTTGGTGCTGCTCACCCTCTCCACAGTCGCACCATTGATGGTCAGAGGAGCATGCTGAGTGTGCACTCTCCTGAAGTCAACAACAATCTCCTTCGTCTTCTCCACATTCAGAGAGAGATTGTTGTCACTGCACCACCCGGCCAGGCGGCTCACCTCGCTCCTGTAGTTTGTCTCATCTCTGTTGCTAATGAGACCCACCACAGTCGTGTCGTCCGCAAACTTAATGAAAAGGTTGGAGTTATGTGATGGTGTGCAGTCGTGGGTCAGCAGAGTGAAGAGGAGGGGGCTCAGCACACATCCTTGGGGGGCCCCTGTGTTCAGTGTGATGGTGCTGGATGTGTTACTGCCGACCCGTACTGCCTGAGGTCTCCCAGTCAGGAAGTCCAACAGCCAGTTGCACAGAGAGGTGTTGAGCCCCAGCTGGACCAGTTTGTGAATGAGCTGTTGAGGGATGATTGTGTTGAATGCTGAACTGAAGTCTATGAACAGCATTCTGACATATGAGTCTTTTTTGTCCAGATGTGTGAGGGCTGGGTGGAGGGCAGTGGCGATGGCATCATCGGTCGAGCGGTTGGACCGATATGCAAACTGGAAGGGGTCCAGGGAGGGGGGGAGGGCAGACTTGATGTGGTGCATGACTAGTCGTTCAAAGCACTTCATGAGGATAGGAGTAAGTGCGACTGGACGGTAGTCATTGAAGCAGGATGGAGATGGCTTCTTCGGGACTGGAATGATGGTGGTAGCCTTGAAGCATGTGGGGACAACAGCCTGACTCAGCGAGATGTTGAAAATGTCTGTGAAGACATCAGTGAGTTCCGCTGCACAGTCTCTCAGTACACGACCAGGAATGTTGTCAGGACCCGGAGCTTTTCGTGTGTTGATCCTGCTGAGGGATCTCCTCACACTGTCCGGGGACAGCGTCATCACCTGGTCGCCGGGAGGAGGTGGGGTCTTCTGTGCAGTGGTGCTGTTTTGTGCCTCAAAGCGAGCGAAGAAGGCGTTCAGCTCATTCAGCAGGGGGATGGTGCTGTCACAGGTGCGCGGTGGGGGCTTGTAGTCCGTAATGGTCTGAATCCCCTGCCACAGGCTCCGAGTGTCTCTGCTGTCGCTGAAGCGATGGGCTACCCTCCTGGAGTACTGTCTCTTGGCCTCTCTGATGCCGCGGGATAGATTGGCCCTAGCTGTCCTCAGGCCCACCTCATCTCCGGCTCTAAAAGCAGCGTTCCGAGCCTTCAGGAGTCTGTGGACCTCCCCTGTCAGCCATGGCTTCTGGTTGGCCCGGACAGTGATGGTCTTTGTGACTGTTACATCATCAATGCACTTGGTGATGTAGGCAGTGACAGTCTCTGAGTACTCTTGGAGGTCTGTGGTGTTATTGTACGTGGCAGCCTGCTTAAACATATTCCAGTCAGTGGTGTCAAAACAGTCTTGAAGTGCCTCTGACGACCCTTTTGGCCACACTTGTATCTGTTTGTGAACAGGTTTGGTGACTTTAACGATCGGTCTGTATGCAGGCATTAGCATGACAGTGATGTGGTCTGAGGTGCCAAGATGGGGGAGGGGAAGGGCCTTGTAAGCTCCTCTCTGGGTTGTGTAAACAAAGTCCAGAGTGTTGTTTCCTCGTGTTGGAAAGTTCACATGTTGGTGTATTTTAGGGAACACACTCTTTAGGTCTGCGTGATTAAAATCCCCCGCCAAGATGAGAAAAGCATCTGGGTGGGCTGTCTGCTGCTCACTGATGTGCTGGTACAGTTCATTAAGTGCCTCACTCCTGATGTTGTTGGAGTTGGGAGGGATGTATACAGCAGCGAGTAGTATGGCTGTGTATTCCCTCGGTAGATAGAACGGCCGACACTTAATAATCATAAACTCCACCAGGGGCGAGCAGTGTTTGCAGACCACAACAGCGTCGCGGCACCACGCGTCATTAATGTAAACACAAAGCCCGCCGCCGCGGGTCTTACCTCCCTCGACGAGAGCTCTGTCCGCTCGATAGCATGTTAGCTGGTCGAGCTGAATGGCGCAGTCCGGCACGCTGTTGCTGAGCCATGTTTCCGTGAAAACAAAAACACAACAGTCTCTTACAGTCCTCTGATATGAGCGTAGTAGTCGGATGTGGTCCAGTTTATTGTCCAAAGAGCGTACGTTGGCCAGTACGATGGTGGGGATAGCTGGCTTGTGTGGGTTAGCTGCTAGCCTAGCCCGGATACCTCCGCGCTTACCCCTCTTCTGCTTCCTCTCGCGCCGCTTGTGGCGCCTCCGCTCTGGGCGAGATGCAGTAGTGGGGGTCGGTGATGGTGTAGGCCTTCGGAGCAGACCGAGGTCCCGCAGCTCTTCGGCGTGCACGAAGTTTAACTCTAAAAATGTGGTTCTGCCGACGTCGAGCAGAAACTCACGACTGTATGCGCGCTTTAGGACAGATAGACGCGACGAAGCCGTACAAAAACACTGCGTCTCACAAGATAAAAAACACGAAAACACCATTCTTTCGGGAGAGAGAGAAGCCGCAGCGTGTGCACACGCCGCCATCTTGTTAGTCATTTAACATGTTAGTCAGTAACATTGGTGTGTTTCTTATGTGTGTTTATTCAAACCAAGACTACTATCCAACCGCGTCTTTTGTGAATGAATGTGTAGGCTATACATGCCCACATTCCGTGCCTTAACAGTTCTCGAGTTTCTCACTGAGAAACCAGCCACTGTTAATGACTTAAGTTAACTGCAGTTTATAAATTTGACCCTATAAAACGACGAATCCTTTTATAGTGTGTCTTAATGCTATTTTAACCACCCTAAATTGAGCGAAGAAAACCTCTTTTAGCGCGAAGAATTCAATTCAAGTTTTCAATTCAAGTTTATTTGTATAGCGCTTTTCACAATACAAATCGTTGCAAAGCAGCTTTACAGGAAATTAAGTTTCTACAATATATTTATATATTGTAGAAACTTAATATATTTAACTTATGGCGAAATTTGGTAGTTCTGTATGTTGTCTGAGGGTTGGCATCATCTCTTCTCAGGTGTTCTGGATCCAGACTGAAGCTTGTGTAAATCCTAGTTACCACGGGATGTTAATCCCGTGGCAGAAACAGAAATACAGATAGAGACATAATTAGCATAGCTGCTGTTCCAACCAAGCAAAAATGATTTGTTCAATCCAAGCTAAAGAACAATAATGTGTGTCTGATCAGATATAACTGCAGTACAAGATTATGAGATGCATTATGTGAATGCTTGGCTAAAGAGATGTGTCTTTAATCTAGATTTATACAGAGAGAGTGTGTCTGAACCCCGAACGTTATCAGGAAGGCTATTCCAGAGTTTGGGAGCTCTACCTCCTTTAGTTGACTTTGTTATCCTAGGTACTACCAAAAGTCCAGAGTTTTGCAACCTTAGGGAGCGTGATGGATTGTAGCGTGGTAGAAGACTAGTTAGGTACGCAGGAGCTAAACCATTAAGGGCCTTATAGGTAAGTAATAATATTTTGTAACTGATGAGGAACTTAATAGGTAGCCAGTGCAGAGACTGTAAAATTGGGGTAATATGATCATATTTTCTTGATCTGGTAAGGACTCTAGCCGCTGCATTTTGGACTACCTGTAGCTTGTTTATTGAAGATGCAGGACAACCAGCTAGCAGTGCATTACAATAGTTCAGTCTAGAGGTCATGAATGCATGAGCTAGCTTTTCTGCATCAGAAACAGGTAACATGTTTCGTAGCTTGACAGTGTTTCTAAGATGGAAGAAGGCTGTTTTTGTAACATGGGAAATATGATTTTCAAAAGACAAGTTGCTGTCTAATGTAACACCCAGATTTTTCACTGTAGAGGAAGTAACAGTACATCCGTCTAGTTGCAAATTATAATTCAAGAGATTCTGTGTACTGTTTTTTGGTCCAATAAGTAATATCTCTGTCTTATCTGAATTTAATAGGAGAAAATCATTGGTCATCCAATCTTTTACATTTTTAACACACTCTGTTAGCTTAGATAATTTAGAAGTTTCATCTGGTCTTGTTGAGATATATAGTTGAGTATCATCAGCATAACAATGGAAACTAATCCCGTATTTTCTAAAAATATTACCAAGGGGCAACATGTATATTGAAAATAGCAGAGGACCTAGGACAGATCCTTGTGGTACTCCATACTTTACTGGTGATATTTGAGATGACTCCCTGTTTAAATAAACAAAGTGGTAGCGATCAGAAAGGTAGGATCTAAACCATCTTAAAGCCTGCCCTTGAATACCCGTATAGTTTTGTAATCGATCTATGAGTATGTCATGATCTATAGTGACGAACGCAGCACTAAGATCAAGTAAAACTAGCAATGAGATGCAGCCTTGGTCTGACGCAAGTCATTTGTAATTTTATCAAGTGCGGTTTCTGTGCTATGGTGGGGCCTGAACCCTGACTGAAATTCTTCATAGAGATAATTTTTTTGCAAAAAAAGAGCACAACTGTGCAGACACAACTTTTTCTAAAATTTTAGACATAAACGGAAGATTAGAAATTGGTCTGTAATTTGCTAGTTCATTAGGATCTAGTTGTGGTTTTTTAATAAGAGGCTTAATAACCTCCAGCTTGAATGATTTTGGAACGTGACCTAAAGATATCGATGAGTTAATAATATTGAGAAGTGGTTCTTCTGCTACAGGTAACAACTCTTTCAGTAGTTTAGTGGGTACAGGATCTAATATGCATGTTGTTGGTTTAGATGCAGTGATAAGTTTATTTAGCTCTTCCTGTCCTATAGTTGTAAAGCACTGCAGTTTTTCTTTGGGTCCGATGAATGAAGCTGAAGTACTAGACACTGTAGAATCTACATTTGTTATTGTATTTCTGATGTTATCTATCTTATCAGTGAAGAAATTCATAAAGTCATTACTATTAAATTGTGAGGGAATATTTAGATCGGGTAGCGTCTGTTTATTTGTTAATCTAGCCACTGTGCTAAATAAAAACCTTGGATTGTTTTGGTTATTTTCTATGAGTTTGCGGATATGCTCGGCCCTGGCAGCTTTTAAAGCCTGTCTATAGTTGGACATACTGTTTTTCCATGCAATTCTAAAAACTTCCAAGTTAGTTTTTCTCCGTTTGCGCTCAAGTTTACGAGTTTCTTTCTTGAGAGAATGGGTATTACTGTTGTACCATGGCGCAGTACGTTTTTCTCTAACCTTTTTCAATTTGATGGGCGCAACAGCTTCTAATGTATTAGAGAAGATAGTGCCCATGTTGTTAGTCATTTCATCTAGTTCATGTGTATTTATGGGTACACAGAGCAGTTGAGATAAATCAGACAGGTTATTTCTGAATCTGTCTTTAGTGGTTGGAACAATAGTTCTTCCTGGACGATAACACGGAGCCATATAGTTAATATCAGTAATACTCAGCATGCACGATACGAGGAAATGGTCAGTAACATCATCACTTTGAGGTACGATATCTATGTCAGTAAGATCAATTCCATGCGATATAATTAAATCTAGCGTATGATTAAAATGATGAGTGGGCCCGGTGACGTTTTGCTTGACTCCAAAAGAATTTATTAGGTCAGTAAACGCAAGTCCTAACGCATCATTTGTATTATCAACGTGAATGTTAAAATCTCCGACAATTAGCGTTTTATCAACAGTAACCAGTAGGTCTGAGAGGAAATCTGCAAATTCTTTTAAGAAATATGTATACGGCCCTGGCAGTCTATACACAGTAGCCAGAGCAAGAGATAGGAGAGATTTCTTTTGCATATCTGACAGTGTAACATTAAGCAGAAGTAATTCAAATGAGTTAAACCTGTATCCTGTTTTCTGGGTAACATTGAGAATATCACTATATATTGTTGCAACACCGCTGCCACGCCCAGTCTGATGGGGCTCATGCTTATAACAGTAGCTTGGTGGAGTAGACTCATTCAGACCAATATAATCATTTGGTTTGAGCCAGGTTTCAGTCAAGCAGAGCACATCAAAACTATTATCTGTGATCATTTCATTTACAATAACTGCTTTGGGTGCGAGTGATCTAATGTTTAGGAGCCCGAGCTTTAAAAATTGCTTTTGTTTATTTGTTTTGCATTTTTCTGGTTTAATCACGATCAGATTATTTCTAGATCCTGCATTAAATTTATATTTTGGCTTCACTGTTCGGGGAACAGACACAGTCTTTATAGATTGGACAGCACAAATATTTCTATAATTTAAGTGGGTAGAACAAAAGTCATCATAGCAGTTATTTGAGAATGGGTTTACTAGTCAGATGGAGTGTAGAGTCCTGGAGATGTTGTCCGACAGGAGTTCTGCTCCGACTCTGCTGGGGTGCAGGCCATCAGCGCGGAAAAGCCTAGGACGCTCCCAGAAAAGATTCCAATTGCTTCCAGAAAGGATTCCAATTTTAGCGCGAAGAAGATGTAGCGAGCGATGTTCCTCGCTTATCTTAAAATTAAGGCCTTATATTATGTATAGCTTGACTGATGCATTGCGTTCCAGTTCCATACAGCTAGACTATTACTCCCGTGGGTTTAACCATTAGCATAGCTAACTAATGCGTGCCCCCTCGCCCGATCACGGAGCAAAATTAATTTTAGAATACCGCAGGTCAGTGTCGGATTAATGATAACTGGGAGTCTTAAAAAAATCTTGATCGAGTAGTAATTGTTGCAACAACTGCATTCCATATATCTGACGAAGATTAGCGGCACAAATTAATCTGTGTGGCGAAGAAATCCCACTTGCAGTGATATTAAAACTGGGCGACGAAGAAATCTCGTTACAGGATATTTAGTTTAAATGGTGATTTGAGCGATGTTCCTCATCGCATATCATTTGTAGTCACTGAAGTGATGCAATTTAATAGCGAATTAATGGTGTAATTCTAGCCTGGCTAACTAGTAATTGCCAGTGTCTGTGAAGTGAATGTGCTGTTTTGATTTGTGAATGAAGTTGTATGCGATATGTCATAACTGACTGCGCGTGAGTTCCCATGCATGTTTACAGCAGCGCAGGTTCTGCTCCACTTGCACGGTTGTAAGCTTGCATCGGTCTCTTAGCAACATCTGACCCCGGAAGTTGAGAGCGGCCTCTTCCGGTTCAATCTGATAACAGCCACCACGTCACAGACCCTTGTGTAAACAAACAACTGAGTTTAGCCAAAGCCAACTCTCTTAGCAGCCACACAGGCATTTAAGCTAAGCCCTTTACCTCAACTGTTAGCTGTTAGCATCCGACTAACACTTAAACTATGTGTGAGTGTAAAGTGTGACGTTTGAACCACTCCTCTCTCTCTCTCTCCCTCACTCTCGGTTTCACTTCCTGTTTGTGCCATCACCTTCTGATTAGGCTCAGTTAGGTTGGCCCCTCCTCAAATACTTTGGTTTTATTTGTGCTATTTTTATTTTGACTCTACTCTACCTCTCTTTAATTTTATTCCATTTATTTACCCTTGTTTAGCTTGAATGTACCAATTCAGCTAAGTTGAATTTAATTACATTTGAAATTTAATTAAATCAATTTGTTTATTTACTCTCCCTTTAGTTTCCTAAAGCTATTAGGACATTTTCATTTTACTTTTGCCTTATTTTAGTTATTTGACCATCACCATCTTCACTCTCGGTATAGGATTATAGCAGTCCTAGCAACTGCTGTCTCCTTAACAAGCCATACAGGTTATTAGTAGCCTAATTCCTGTATTTCTATACCCCTCCTTACTCTTTAGCACCAGGCCCCTGAGCAGACTAGAAACATTTCCTATTGTTTCTGTTTATTTACCTTGAGGTGTCCCTGCTAGCGTAGCTAACAGTCCCCTAGATTTATGACCCTGCAGCATTACTTTAACAAGTGACAACTACTTAGTCATATCTCCTAGCTTAAACTAAATAAGGAAAGCCCTTCCTTCTCCCTCTGTCTCTTCCTGATTTTATTTCAGTTTGTTTATTTGATACCTTCATGGAGACCGAACCTGTCTGAACCATCAGAAAATACTTGGTAACAACGTTGATAAGCCGAATAACCTAAGCCAAAGGTTGGCTAAGCGCTGCAACAGACGCCCTCCGGTCTGGGACCACTCCCGATCTACAGCACCTGAGCAAAACAGCTGGATGACAACCCGAACTTGCAGACAGACCATGATCAAACCAAGGCTACAGCCACAGAGAGCCAGCCAGGATCATCGGTGCTTTTGCCCACAACCGCATCATGCAGTTAAAGCCAAGAGAAAGATGCTTCAACCACAAGGAGGCCCGGAGGACCGGGAGCATGTGCAGAACCGCCAGACCAGCTGGACCAGCAAGTGACAGCGGATGAAGAGGACAAGGAGCTACAGGAGGAAGTAGAAAGTTTCAGGATGCCTCTACAAAACCCGCATAGACACTGAGCACAGAGAGCAGCTGGAATAGAAGCAAGAGAGGCTCCAACAGGCTGAAGCTCTCTTAAGTAATGGCCCAGGCGAACCGAAACAATGCCTGTGAATGCTACCTGCAAGCAGCCCGAGCTGAAATTCAAGTCCTTGCCCAGCAACGAGGCAACTTCAAACACCAATCAGGTAAAGGCAAACAAAGCCAAGGTGAACTCAATGTCACAAATGAACTGAAATATGCTTGCAGACCACAAGGTGAACAGAAAGTGGAAACACAACACAGAATTTCCCCTGACAAGCAGGCCCAGGCCCCCCAGCCAAGAGGCCAAACCTGCGACCTGCGGGTGGGGGGAGAGCCCACTGTCCACACTTCACCACCCAGCAACCACAGGGGGGTGGGGCAGGGACCCTTCCAGAGGATCACTGCAGGCGCACACACCGTGTGGCCCCACAGACCCCAACAAGCTGGCCAGTGACAATACAACTGTCAACCTAAATACTGCAGAGGGCCACAACACTTGCCCTCCTGCAAAACATGAACTTTTATGCTTGAACTCTGCCCAATGTGACCACACGAGACAGACTATCTCAGGATCACCTCCAGCCTTGAAACGCAACATCCTGTACCAGCAGTCTGAACCTGTCAAAGCAGATTACAAAACTACAAGAAGCCTGCTACAGCCAGCTCTGAATCTACGACAGATGACAGAACAAGCCACAAGGGAGGAAGGCTTCAACTCCAGAACCTTCCCTCTTCCCGAAATCCGCATCGCATTGGGAGTCGCCACCCAAGCGCCATGGCCTTCCCCCGCACAATGACCACCTGACATCTGCGGAACTCAGCCCATATGGCCTACAGAGAACACAGCGCTGCCTCCATAGAGACTGTTAAAATCCTGCCTATCTCTGCAAAGAACCCAGAACTGATTCTGGAGAGCACACGGGCCAGCAACAGAGATCCTGAGGACATTAAAGTAACTGATCCTGAAAGCGGCCTCACCGGCAGGACGAGCAGGATATATCAGCCTATCAGACTCCTTTTAACTACGAGTGGCATGAGAAACCAACAACCTACCAGAATGCCCTCCTACTCCGAGAAATGCCCAGATCTCGGCCAACAGTCGCTCACCGCAGAGACATCCATCCTAACGCCAGATGGTCACGGCACCCAGACAGCACATCAGCAGACGGCTGACCACCCATGACAGGCCAAAATACACACACGGCCAACTCCCCTGCACCTGACCATCAGCTCCATGAGACTGTACACCCCGTGTACACAACACAAATGGACACAGGCTCTCTTTTCACCAACATAGACCTGCTGTATTGTTTTGAGCCCCAAAGGACTTTAAGCATTCATAGAATTGGTCTCAAGTGCGGGAACATTCACTTTTCCAGCCAGCCAACTCATCTGAAGGGCACTGCCAGGCCACAAAGATCATGCCTGACATCTCAGCTGGTCGTGAGAACTCAGTCTCAAGGTCAGACCAGCCCACGACCCAGACTCTTCCTGCCGTTACATCTTGGAAGGCACATCGCTGTGATAGATGCCTCATCAGAAAGTCAACACAGTTTCCAGCCAGCAGGAACTGCATAGCCATGATGGTGCCTGTCTCAAGCACCAGACAGAGCACTGAGCAAGAAATCTGCACTGTCACCAGCAGAAACCCTCTTGACACGTCCCAGCTATCCTCAGAGCTGAACAGTGTGGCTACATCTGAGACAGTAGAGATTGTGAGTATTCTAAAAGAACTCATTCAGAGGAGGCCCCGCGAAGGAGGCAAAATGGAACTGGAATGGATGACCGCCTAAAACGCCCGCCAGCTGAACGCTCACCCAGATCTCTGCTAACCAGCCGCTGACCACAGAGCCAGCCATTCCATTGCCAAGTAAGGGCATCACCCAGCCACTTCAGCTGATGGCTGCACATCCAGGATGATCCAACACCTTTCAGCATACCGGTCAACACATAAACCCGGTACCAGGACTCCTGAGGAACCCAATCGAAAAAGGGGGGCAAACAGGAAACAGCATGTTGGAAAACAAGGCGAGTCTTGGAGCTCTGGTGACACTGGAGTAATCCCAACTTTTGTGTCACTTCCAACTCTTTGGCAGACCCCAAGCTGAAGCTCAGAAACAGAACTGAATTCTTAAGGCCCAAAGGTGTGCACTGAACATGCAATCATACATGCAAACCACCTTCTCAGTGATAAAGAACTGCTAGGTCACATTGACCCTCTGCTGAAATTGAGACAGCCGAAACTCTGGGCTGAAGTGCGAGAACCCCTGCCACCCCAGCCAGACAGGTCACCCCGACAGACTGTCAGGTCGCCGAGGTCACGGGAAAATCTCACAGCCAGCCATGAGGACATTGCCTGAAGCCTCACACGCTTCAAAGCACTCACCGAGCACACACCAGACCTGCCTTCGCAAAAAAGTGCACGAGTTTCCCTATGAGACCTTGCAACCCCCCGGGGAGGCCCTGTCAAGTGCAGAAACTTCCTGCAAGAACATACCAGACGTTTACTCTGGTGAAAATATGAGACTGCAATACCAGCATACACAAAAGGGAAACAGACAGCGACAGTGTGACACACAGACAGCGTGGCCAAACCCTCAAACACACACCTTCCAGGGAATGGAGGGAACCTGGCCCCACTCTGAGCCACACCCCCTTTTCTAAGAGACATCCTGCACCTGCCGACAACTGCCAGTGCCAAAGCTGCTCTTCACAAGAGGCAATGATGCAAAACTAATGTCAATTACATGGACTCACTCAAACTCAAATGGCATCTGCATTCTACACCATGCCTGATTTACTCTCATCCCAAGGAGTTTCATCTGACAGCTGGATTCACCAACTACTGCCTTAGTCCTGGTCTAAACCAACAACATGGCCAGAACTAAAGGGGGGTTGCCACTTCAGCAGAACACTGCTCCCACCAGAGCACTAACTACTCAGATGACAAAAGAGCCCTGCTCTGCACTTCATGAACCATCCAGCGATTCTCCATTTACAATGGAACACGGAAAGTGATCACAGAGACGTGCCGCCAACCTGTAATAGCCCTCAACAACCAAAGCATCTGTACAGAGGACCAACGCACCCAAAGCCACATGGTCAATGGCCTTTTAAGGATGCAATGTTGAGGCACGGTGTGCCCAGAGCGGGTGTTTTGTGGGTTAACAGCAAACCTCTCCCACAGCAACACCTCAAGTTGGACTCCCAGTCATCACAGTACAAGTGACAGCCATCCTGATCACCAGTCATGTTAATACATGCCCACAATGCACCATGTGCTGGACACCACAGTACCAGAGACACTTATGAGACACTAAAACAAATGGCATACGGGGCTGGCATACAGCAAGATGTGGCGGAATGTGTCAGAGCATGTCAGGTTGCTGTCAAACCCAAACAGCAAACCTGAACCACAAAGCCCCACGACAACACATTCCACTTTGGGTTCGCAATCACTGTAATGACACTTAGCTGTCTCACCATATATGGGCCTATAACACCATACAGATCTGTGTCAGTCCTCACTTTCCAGTCTGCCAGCGTGTCACAGACTGCAAACCCCACTGCCCAAGGAGGAGATGTGAACACCTGGTTAAGAGGCTATCTGTAATGCCTCACCCACAAGACCATTGAACTTTTAATATTCTGAGTAATAGTCACGATTCGGGAGAGACTCCTGACACATGACTCAAGCCAGAATCACCAACACGGGGAGCTAAACAAGGCCATCAGTCCCCTAAGCTACGCCTTCACAGCCCAGCTGACACATGCCCGAAGCCGCATCGACAAGCTGGCAGTGAAAGTCCAGGATGATCTCAGGCATCAGACTACTGAGTTCCTGAGAGAACTACTGCACATCTCACGCTGCACAGACAAGCTTGAAGTGAAAACCCAGGATAAACTCAACGTACCAGACGGAGTGGAGCAGGAAACAAAGGAAAAAGTTGAACAGCTCCAAGAAGCCCTTGCAGTTGCTGAACGTGACCGACAAGAACTAAAGGCTTCCCAGAAAGACATGAGAAGACATCTACAGTCTGCAGAACAGCTACTTGAGAAAGCCAAAATTGACCTTAAAACAAAGACTCTAAAATAAATGCTCTCGAAGACCACCTGAAAAGGAATTAGAGCCAAGGAAAGCAGAGCCCTCATCAGCACCACCACCGCTGAGCAGAACGGGGTCCCCTATCCAAGAATTGCTACACGATGGAAGAAGTGAATGGCCGCAAACCAAAGCATCACCAGCCTTCACCACAGAACTCTTCCCTTCTAACAAAAGAAGAAAGCCCATCCATGCAGACCCCGAAACTGCACAGGAGACGACTCTCAAAGACTTAGACAAACTGGCTAAAACATCACCCAGTTTTACCAAACGCTACAGAAGGCCAAGATAGCCAGAAGTGGAAGCTCATGCGACTGACACAGACAGGTGATACCTCCTCAGACACTCATCCAGTCCTGAGAGTCAATGTGGTGCAAAGGTCCATGAACAGGTGCATGGCTGCACTTCCTCGGACCTTCAAATGGAACCACCGGAGAAGAGGGACCCAGGCGGAGACAATGCTGAACCTGACCCAGGTTCACACCCAAGCTGAGGATCCAAAGGCTCAGGAAAATTAGAAACCACCTGTCATCCATCCTCTCTGATCCACCTGCCATCTGACCATCAGGATCCACCTGTCATCCATCCTTCATGATCCACCTACCAACTCACTTCAGGACGACAGGTGACACTGCCTCGACACCTGCTGCACAAGCTCGAGGACCCGCATCTTGCTACAGCTTACATCACCACAGCACCACAACCACTCCTGGAGGCAACCAACAGCCCGAGAGCCACCACTGCCTCCCAGCCATGAGTGGCAGGTGCGTGTCTGATCATTCTGCACCTTTGACATCGCACGCTGTTGTCTATTGGACGGACAACAACGCTCGAAAGGGGGGAATTATGTAGCATTTGGACCAATCAGACACACATTTGTTCATTAGAGTTAACAAGTCAGTTATTCCTTAGAGTCCTAGCTTCTGGCTGTTTAAGTTAAGCAACTTTGTCGATTCACTTCGGACCAATCAACCCAGGGCTGGAATGACAAGCTTCTACTCCCAAAGGAATTCATCAGAATCTATGCATCGAACACGCACCAGGACACTTTACTCAGCACCGACAAAAAAACCAACGCAAGTAACCGCTTGTTAGCTGTTTAGATGCGCTTCTAGGCCTCGACCCCTTTTAATTAAGGTGATATGATTCTCTGATGGTTCTTAACAGGTTGTGGTTAGCTGATGCGTAAATGCTGCTAGCACACTCGTCTCTCTTATGCGCGAGCACTCCCTCTCTCTCTCTCTCTCTCTCTCTCTCTCTCTCTCTCCCTCTCTCTCTCCATGCTTTCCTTGCGTTGGCATCTATGTTTAATGTGTATAAGTTTGTGTCTAGTTAGATGTTGCATGTTCCCCTGTAGTGTAGTTTAATAAACATCCATATGTATTCACGCTTGGTTGTCTGTGTCTGCTGCTTACGAGGTCACTTTAACGTCCGATTTTGTTACATGCTCTGTGAGCAATGTATCAGTAAAGAAAGTATTTTTCGTGGCCAGAGAAACAATTTTCCTTAGAGTCAATATACGATTAAAACTTTCCGTACTGTGGACTAGCAAATCATTTTATTGTACTATTAATGCTACAGTTAATTCCTGAAGATGAATATAATTGATAACAACCCGTTATGATTAATTATGTCGTCTCACATTGAGCTAATTTGCTACACTGAATTCAGTAATGAAATGCCTTTAACTGAAAATTGAGTGTTTATCTTGTCATTTTACATTATTGACACACTATTCTCCTATTTTATAATGTAAAGTTGCTTTGACACGATCTGTATTGTTAAAAGCACTATATAAATAAAGGTGACTTGACTTGACTACAGAATGTTTGTGTGTGTGTGTGTGTGTCTATATATACATATGAAATATATATTTACACACTACTGTTCAGAATTTTGGGGTTGGTAATTAATTTTTTTATATTTTTTGAAAGAATTTACTCACCAAGGCTGCATTAATTTGATCAAAAATACAATAGAAAATGTGAAATATTATTCTAATCTAAAACAGCTGTTTACTATGTAAATCTATGTTAAAATGTAATTTATTTCTGTGATCAAAGCTAAATTTTCAGCATCATTACTCCAGTCTTCAGTGTCACATGATCCTTCAGAAATCATTCTAATATACTGATTTGCTGCTCAAGAAACATTTCTGATTATTATCATTGTTGAAAACAGTTGTGCTAAGATTACGAGAATAAAGTCTAAATATTTCCTGAATAAATCTGGGCCATTTGAATGCTCAATATAGGCTATAGTTTCAAAATATTATAACTTTAATTGCTGCGATTTAATTCTTGTAATTTCGACTTTACTCCTGAAACATTTCGACTTTATTCTTGAAAACATTTTGATTTTATTCTCGTAATTTCAACTTTATTCTTGTAATTTCAACTTTATTCTCGTAATTTCAGCTTTATTCTCGAAATGTTTTGTCTTTACTCTCGAAACATTTTGACTTTATTCTTGAAACATTTTGATTTCATTCTCGTAATTTCAACTTTACTCTAAATATTTTGACTTCATTCTTGTAATTTTGACTTTATTTTCAAAATATTACGATGTAAGGATCCACCCGCCAGCCCAAAAAGTGGAATTCAGCGGCCTGGTTGAAGGTTTAATGCGTATTCTGTCTTTTACTTGCGCTTCTGAGTTTATCAGGATTTAGTTTTTTTACTCTTTTTTACTCAATTTTACTCTAGCTCAGTTTTCAATCTGACTCCAATTTTAAGTGATCATTAAATTTAGGCAATATTTCTAATTAAAAACTGATCTTGTGTGTTAATTTGGATATTTGATTATTCTAAATCCCATACTTTCAATTCTTCGTTCATTAGGGACCAGGTATCGCTTAGGAATTACACTTCGGCCGATAGTGAATCCACGGACACAAACTCGTCAGTTCTGACTTACTCAGAGGATGCAGAGTGGTTATAATACCTTTAAGTGAGCTGCGCCTGCATACTCATAACAAAAAGTGTATGTTTTTCCTATAACCACAAGAGCTACACCGTGTTAAGCCAGTGACCATCAGAAATCAGAAGCCCCTAATAGTGTTCCCCATGGTTCATCTACTGGTGCTTCCGTATGATCTGTCCTGAATGCAGAATTGCAGAAATACCACTACACAGTAATCTACTAGAAAAAAAAAAAAAGATTTCTGAAAAGATCAGAATAAGTCAGATATTACAATCTATTGTTAGTCAGGTAAAGTTAGATCATGCCAATTACATAATGAAACAATTAAAAGCCAATTTTAAAAGGATAATGCAATTGTGAATCACATTGTAACCACGTGGCAACCCTGCTCCAGTACATAGATACTGTGGCTATATGGGAAATAGCCAAGTGTTCTACGCAGGAGACAAACAAATTTAACATAGTCACACATGTAACAGCTATCCTAATCTAACACAAGACACACTTAAAATGCATAGCATCAACAACCTTTCACCTAAGCATTTCAAAGAACACTTACAGCAAAGTAATCGTGTGTTTTAAAGAATAAACTTAACTAGCCTATGTACACGTAGAGTAACACAAACAACTATACAGCATTCTCTATGGGCACAGTGTGTTTAACACAATTACATTTTTGAATAAAAAAGAAATGTATACCTGACTTCAGGAAGATACATAATATGGAGCATATGAAATACACTCCACACTATGGGCTGATCTGGCTACAGAATTGTAATGACTGATTTGCAATTTTCCCTTGAATACTACCAGAACAAAAGGGGCATAAACATTTATTTTTGGACCCAAAACAGATTACATCTGTGTATGAGGATGAGAAGCCTCTCTAGAATCTGTTCTTGTGCTCAAACGGCCAGACCTGGTGTAGAACAATGTTTATCAGATTTTGAAAGGAGACCGCCCACAACAGAAGTACAGAATTCACTTAAGTTTTCAATATTTCTCATAATACAAGTGACTACTGTGAAATTGAGACCAATTTACCAATCGCACAGAGACCTTTAGAACAATACCAAACATGAAGGGGGAAAAAAAAAAAACATATATTCTCAAGATATAACACGTGATATATGGATATTCTTGCTTTTGGGGGAGAAGAGTGAGAGAGGAGAGGAGAGTGAGCGAGGAGAGGAGAGTGAGAGAGGAGAGGAGAGGAGAGGGAGGAAGGGGGTCGTAAATGAACAAGGAGAGAGGTGTTGTTTGCTCTCTTTGGAGATTTCTTCTCCAGATTAGCACATCTGCAGTGTGTGAGTTCCTGAGTTTTGGCTTCAGCAGGAATTAATTTCATAGAGAAATAATTTCACTCCTTTCAGCGACTTTAACCTCATAATTTTATATTTTTTAACGTAGCATTAAAGCGTTGTCATAGAATAGAAAGTTCAAAAGAACAGAATTTATTTGAAATAGAAATCTTTTGTAACATTATGAATTACTTTACTGCCAATTTTTTTAACAATTTAATGCATCCTTGATGAATAATTGTGTTGATTTTAAGTATTAAAAAGTATCATAGAGAGCTGAACTTTTGAATGGTAGTGTATATATCCTTTATTATATAGATCAGTCATCAACACTCAGAATCAATAATTGAACTCTTCATGGATTTTCATAAATATACAGTAATATATAGACGCAGATGTGAGGCAGACATCATGAAGCAGTGAAAACACACAGACTCCTCCAGCGTTTGAGTTGATGGAGTGAATCAGCAGCGTCTGTGGAAACAAACATCAGCGTGAGAGTCTAAAACATGCGTTTGACGTCACACAGACGCAGATTACACCGCTGACCTGCGATCAGTCATCATCATCATCATCCTCAGGCACAAAGATATCATGCTCCTCCAGCAGAGCTGCGAAGTTCTTACTGATCAGATTCCCGACGTACAGGAACGGAGCCACGACCATCATGATCCGCACCAGACCGAACGCCATCTGAGAACAACAACAACATCAGCACCAGTGCTGGGTCTAATGCATTACTAAGTAATTAAGTACTGTCATTTAATTACATTTTATGAACTTTTGATTTCATAAAATCTGAATTATTTCACTGAAAGCTGAATAAATAATCTTTCCATTGATGTATGGTTTGTTAGGATAGGACAATATTTGGCTGAGATACAACTATTTGAAAATCTGGAATCTGAGGGTGCAAAAAAATCTAAATATTGAGAAAATCACCTTTAAAGTTGTCCAAATGAAGTTCTTAGCAATGCATATTACTAATCAAAAATTAAGTTCTGATATATTTACGGTAGGAAATTTACAAAATATCTTCATGGAACATGATCTTAATATCCTAATGATTTTTGGTTAGTGCGAGATATTGTAGTGCAACCTGGAGCAAATTAAACAAGAACAACAATGCAGAATACAGTATACATATAGACATGAAACTAAATTTTAATTCTTTCAAATATAATATTGCTTAAATTTAGAAAGTAATTAGTAATAAGTAATACAATACTTTTAAGAGAGAGTAGTTAGTAATCTAATTACACTGTTGAAGGTGTAATTAGTAACTAGTAATTGATTACTTTTTTTTATAGCAACTTACCCAACACTGAATCAGCGCTTACTGAGACTCAGCTAGTCAAGAAGAGCTAGTTACAAATGTAATCTGAAAGTTTACTCACCCCTCTGAGATCAGGATGAGTTTGTTTCTTCATCAGGTTTGGAGAAATGTGTCGCTGCATCAGTGTCTCAGCAATGGATGCTCTGCAGTGAATGGGTGCCGTCAGAATGAGAGTCCAAACAGCTGATAAAAACATCACAATAATCCACAAGTAATCCACACCACTCCAGTCCATCAGTTAACATCTGGAGAAGACAAAAGCTGAAACAAATCCAGCATTAAGATGTTTTTAACTAAAATATGAGTCTATAATCCATAATAATGCTTCCTCCAGTGAAAAAGTGCATCTCCTGTTGTCTCTGACATCAAAATCCAGCCACATATTTGTTTAGAGCTGTTTTGCTTGTAAACGCTGCTTGATCTGTGCAGATTTCTCTCCTGATTCACACCAGAACACTTTTCACTGGAGGAAGCATTATTATGGATTATGGACATTAAAAACATCTTGATGCTGGATTTGTTTCAGCTTTTGTCTTCTCCAGATGTTAACTGATGGACTGGAGTGCTGTGGATTATTGTGATGTTTTTATCAGCTGTTTGGACTCTCATTCTGACGGCACCCATTCACTGCAGAGCATCCATTGCTGAGACACTGATGCAGTGACACATTTCTCCAAACCTGATGAAGAAACAAACTCATCTACATCATTTTAGCAAATGTTTATTTTTGGGTGGACTATTGCTTTAATATTCAGCTCCTTGATTTTATAGTGATTGTTCTATTTATTTATTTATTTTTAAAATTCATATTGATTTTCCTTGCTTCGTTGGGTTTTTATGTCTTTGTTTTATAATGAGATGAGGTAAGTACTGTAATAGTACTTACACTAATCCAGTCAATTATAAAGTCTTTGTTCAGTGATTGTACTGAATAACCCTCTGTGTTTCAGATCGAAGCCTCTGAGATCGAAGAAGAATGAAATCTGTGAGAGGCTTCAGTTTACAGGTGAATTTCACACAAACGACGCGATTTCAAACGAGTGAAATTCACTGAGTCAGTCTTTATCGAATCGAATCGAATCAGAACCGCTTTAGAAGCGTCTAGAACTCCACTGAGCATGTGCAGAACACATCATCAGAGATTAATGAGCTGTGCTATGAACTGCAGCATCTTATGTTGTTTGTTAAATGTCTGCTGGAAATTTATGAGAAAACGGTAATTAAATATGCTGTTTTTCTGTAACTCTATTAACGAAATCTATATTAACAGAACAATTTTTTTTCTGAACGATAAAAACACTGACAGCTATGGAAGCCCGTTTCCGCATCGTTTAAAAACAATAATGGTAATTGTGACTTTTATCTCATAATTGTGACTTTTTTTTCTCAGAATTGTGAGATATAAACTTGCACTTGTGAATTAAGTCTGATTTGTCAGATATAAACTCGCAATTCTAAGAACATATCAGTTTTTTGTCCTCCTCAGGACTGGAATTTATAACTCATATATAATTCATATCTCACAATTCTAAGAAAAAAGAATAAAGAGATAAAAAGTAAAAGTAAAAAGTCACAATTGTGAGAAAAAAAGTCAGAATTACGAGTTTATATCCCGCAATTCTGACTTTATATCTTGTAATTCTGACTTTATAACTCGCAATTGTGAGTTTATATCTCACAATTCTGAGAAAAAAAGTCGAGTTTATATGACGCAATTCTGAGGGAAAAATTGAAAAAAAAAAAAGAAAATAAAATAATAAAAGAAAAAGTCAGAATTGCCAGTTTATATCTCACAATTCTGAGGGAAAAAAGTCAGAATTGCGAGTTTTTATGATACAATTCTGAGGGGAAAAAAAACTGAACTGCGAGATGTAAGCTCGCAATTGCAAGAAAAAGAAGTCAGAATCGCGAGTTTATATGATGCAATTCTGAGAAATAAAGTCAGAATTTAGTTTATATCCCGCAGTTCTGACTTTATATCTTGCAAAGTTTATATGATGCAATTCTGAAAAAAAAAAAAAAAAAAAAAAGTCAGAATTGCGAGATAAAAAGTCGCAGTTACCTTTTTTTTATATTTTATTCAGTTGCAGAAACGGGCTTCCAGACAGCCAATCAGAATCCGCCCTGCTCTAAAGAGAGACCAGCAGCGCTTATAATAAACAGAACTCGGTTATCTTTATTATTAGTAATGGAACGGGCCTTTACACCTGCCGCTGCTCTAATACACACGATATGAATGATAATAAACAGATATTACTCTAATGCTGTTACACACACACACTGACTGATAGATGAGCTGTGTTTATCGCACACACACGCGTCTCATTTCACATTTCCGTTCATGTATATTCATATATCAGCGCGTCTGATCGCTGGCTGTCATTAATGTGTTGCTGTACGAGCCGATCTCTGTATATGTGATCGATTAAGTGATTGATAGGTTTACTCACGCACTTTCTTGGGTTTGGGCAGAATGGCGCCGCTGGTGGTGTTCACTGCGGTCCGGTGCTGCGGAGTAACGGCGAGCCGAACCGACAGACACACGAACCGACGAACAACCGCCGCCATGATCACCGACGAGAGCTCTGTGTGTGTGTGTGTGTCTGTGTGTGTGTGTGTGTGTGTGTGCGTGTGTGTGTGTGTGTGTTCGCACTCTATATATAGAAGCCCATAACCACACCGCGAGCGGAAGAGCTCAGGTTAGTTCATCTTTCTGTCATCATTCACTCTCCTTCATAAAGCAAACAGCACTGACTTTCACTGTATACTCGAATATCTCTATATTTAAATAATAGTGAACATTTGACGAATAATAGTGGATATTTCTATAATTCAACACATATTCACATGCAGTGTTGGGAAGGCTACTTTGAAAATGTAACAGGTTACTGATTACAAGTTACTCTATTTAAAATGTAATAGGTAGTCTGACTATTTCAATTACTTTATTAATGTAACTGTAATTTGATTCTAATAAGTGCTTTCAACTGTTAATCATTTTCAAACATGCTAACTTTACAGAAGTGCTCAACACTGATTACAGACACACTGTCAAAATCTTTCATCACTTGAATTAAGATTATAATAATTTAATTTAAAAGCACAGCCCCCACAAAATCAGACTAACTTTGAGATCATTGTGATGTTAAATACAGATATAAAATCATAATAAGAAACCGTTTAATAGCTATGATACTGTTTTTGAAATCAAATCTTTGCACATCTATGACAGGAAACACTGGCATCTAACAATTCCTTGGAGAAAAAAACAAACAAACAAAAAAAAAAAACAGTTAATCTTAAACAATAAAGCATATGCACATACTCAAATAGTCAATCAAAACAGTTATCAAACATATTTAGAACATGAATGAAACATATTTTACGGCAGTCAATGCAATTTATGAAAGAAATCAATCAAATCTGTATGTGTGTGAAAATATTCAGATGTAAACCCCTTTGTAATGGTTAATATTTTCATAAGTAACTTATTTAATTACACATTTTTTCTCAGTAACTGTAACAGATTACAGTTACATTTATTTTGGGTAACACTTTATTTTAAGGTGTCCTTGTTACACGTTGCATACTTTCTATTATAATAAGCATAATTACATGCAAGTAACCCTAAGATAAACCCTAATCCTAACCCTAACTATGTAGTAAGTACATGTTGTTAATTAATATTACTCGGTACTTAAATGTATAATTACACTGTAACAAGGACACCTTAAAATAAAGAGCAACCTTATTTTGTAATTAAATGAAGTAACTCTGTTACATGTAACTAGTTACTCCCCAACACTGGTCACATGTTTATGCCCTCCGATGAGGGTTAATGGTCACATGACGTTTAATCTGTTTGGTTTATTTTAATTTGACATTTTTATGATTTATTATTAGCTCTTCATCAGCTTGTGGAGACTAGTTTGCAACCTTTAATAAGGACCCATCTATGTTAAAGCATCTATGTTTAGAGCTGGAAGTAACACATTACATGTAATTACATAATCAGATTGCAAAAAATAAATACTTGTGCCTGAAGTATATGACATTTTAAAATGCTCATAATCAGACTACGGTTACGTTTTTCTGGACTACATGATTATAAATTATTCACACAGTGGCAGTAAATGAATTGATTCTCTCTAATGCTTCTTTTTAGTCTTTTAAAGTTTCCTCTCTACACTACCAGTCCAAAGTGTTTGAACAGTAAGATTTTTAATGATTTTTAAAGTCTCTTCTGCTCACCAAGCCTGCATTTATTTGATCCAAAGTACAGCAAAAACAGTAACATTTTGAAATGATAGAAATTAATACTTTTATTTAGCAAGCATGCTTTAAATTGATCAAAAGTGATGATAAAGACATTTATGTTACAAAAGATTTCTATTTCAGATAAATGCTGTTCTTCAGAACTTTCTATTCATCAAAGAAAAAACTCTACTCAGCTGTTTTCAACATAATAATAATAATAATTATAATAATAATAATAATAATAATAATAGTTTCTTGAGCAGCAAATCAGAATATTAGAATAATTTCTGAAGGATCATGTGACTGGAGTAATGATGCTGAAAATTCAGCTTTGAAATCACTGGAATGAATTACATTTTAAAATATATTCAATTAGAAAACAGTTATTTTAAATAGTAAAAATATTGCAAAATTGTACTGTATTTGCTGCACTTTGGATCAAATAAATGCAGGCTTGGTGAGCAGAAGAAACTTCTTTAAAAAACATCTTACTGTTCAGAAACGTTTGACTGGTAGTGTATATATCCTACAGTGTGTCGTACCATTTGGCTTTGACTATGTAAATAAATATGTAAACCGTGCGTCTGAATTCGGGTGATGAAAGCAGCCTGTGTGAAACAGACCATTATTGTAAACAATGGTGATGTGTGTGGTCATCATACCATCTGAATGTGTTTATTGATCAGCAGTAATGATAGCATCATCCAGTCACTGACACATAAATACTGTACAGAGAGTCAGGAATATCTACAAACTCGACGTGCAGAGTCAGAATAAAGGCAGAAAACAGCAGCATTATGATGAGCACTGTATGAATGAAGAGCAGCTGTGTGTGTTTGCTCTGCTCTTTAACCAGTGTGAACACATGAAGCATTTACACACGTGGTCTTCAGCGCTCCAGACGAGACAGGAATGCAGAAATGAGGATGAGCCCCAACACGTCACTGAAGAGAAACACACCAAACACACACACTCACTTACAGATCACTGAGGATATCATGAGAGCACTGATTCATTCATTCTCAACTCTGAATACTGAATCTGAATACTGATTCATTGATTCTGAACTCTGAATACTGATTCACTGACAGAACTCTGAATACTGAATCATTGATTCTGAACTCTGATTACTGATTTGTTGATTCTAACTACTGATTCATTGATTCTGAATACTGATTCACTGACTCTGAACTCTGAATACTGAATCATTGATTCTGAACTCTAAATACTGAATTGTTGATTCTGAATTCTTATTCATTGATTCTGAACTCTGAATACTGATTCACTGTCTCTGAACTCTGAATACTGAATTGTTGATTCTGAACTCTGAATACTGACTTGTTGATTCATTGATTCTGAATACTGATTCATTGATCCTGAATTCTGAATACTGATTTACTGATTCTGAACTCTGAATACTGATTTGTTGATTCTGAATACTGATTCATTGATTCTGAACTCTGAGTACTGATTTGTTGATTTTGAATACTGATTCACTGATTCTGAACTCTGAATACTGATTCACTGATTTTGAATTCTGAATACTGATTTATTGATTCTGAATACTGATTGATTGATTGATTCTGAATTCTGAATACTGATTCTGAACTCTGAATACTGATTGATTGATTCCGAACTCTTGAATACTGATTTGTTGATTCCGAACTCTGAATACTGATTCGTTGATTCCGAACTCTGAATACTGATTCATTGATTCCCAACTCTGAATACTGATTCATTGATTCCAAACTCTGAATACTGATTCGTTGACTCTGAACTCTGAATACTGATTCGTTGACTCTGAACTCTGATTCACTGATTCTGAACTCTTGAATACTGATTCATTGATTCCCAACTCTGAATACTTATTCACTGATTCCGAACTCTTGAATACTGATTCATTGATTCTGAACTCTGAATACTGATTAATTGATTCTGAACTCTGAATACTGATTCGTTGACTCCGAACTCTGAATACTGGTTCATTGATTTTGAACTCTGAATACTGATTCATTGATTCTGAACTCTTGAATACTGATTCACTGATTCTGAACTTTGAATACTGATTCACTGATTCTGACCTCTGAATTCTGATTCACTGACTCTGAGCTCCTGTACCTGTCTGAAAGCCAGGCGTCTGAAGAACTTGTTGAGGTGGAAAGCGCTGAGTTTGGTGTCTCTGCTGGAGTTGGTCAGCCATACGATCTGCGCGTCTGTGATGGCCGCTCTCAGGCTGAGAGTCTTGAGCATCTGAGTGCCGAGAGCACGACCGGACGAGGGTCGAGACGACACGCTGATGTAGGACGCGTCCTTCTGCTGTGCCTGGTAGCTCACTGCGCACACACACACACACACACACACACACACAAGAGCTTCATCAATTCACACCAGAAACACTTAATCAAGAACATTTCCATGGCCCATATATCACACTCTTTCACTTCAATATACAAAAATGCATAGCACTAGCTGTGAAATTTACATGAAAAATATAAAATTAAATATTTTAAAAATATTTACTAAATTAAATATTAAATTAAATCATTTGAAAATTAATCAATGTGGAAAAAAATCTACATTCCAACGTCTCTACATTTAAAAAGAAATCTATAAAATGATATTTTAGATAGGAACTTCTTGATTCTGTAGTCAGTCCTTATTACAGTTTAATGAAACTCAACATCAGACTCATTCATCTCTATATATTTACTAAAATAAATAGAAATAATTTATTTGAAAATTAATCAATTTGACAAAAAATCTAAATTTAAAAATAGTAATAACACATGCAATACAAAAAAATTGCATGCAACATGCTACGAAATTTATTTTACATATATTTATCTAATATAAAATTAAATATTTTACAAATATTTACTAAAATATTTAGAAGTGATTCATTTGAAAATTAATCAATTTGGGAGGGGGGGGGGGGAATCTACATTCCAACATTTCTAAACTTAAAAATAAATCTGTAAACATTAAATACAAAGATAGTAAACAAAAATCCAAATAAAGATTGCAAATACATAACACATGCCTTACAAAATAGCATGCATCAAATTTATTGCATGCATCAAATAGCAGCATGCATGCAATAAAATGTATATTTACTTTGCAAATATTTATGTAAAATAATATATATATATATATATATATATATATATATATATATATATATATATATATATATATATATATATATAATTTATTTTTGTTTTTTTAAATGAATCAATTTGCAAAAAATATAAACAATTTCTGAATTTAAAAATAAATCAATTTTAGACAGGAACTTCTTGCTTCTGTAATCAGTCATTACAGTTGAAAGAAACTGTTGAAAAGTAATTAGAAATAAATCATTAAAAACGAATCAGTTTGAAAAATATTGTAAAATAAACAGATTTATGATTCTGTAATCAATTAAGATAAATAAAAATAAACACTGAAACCAACAGCGCAATCATTAATCTAGTGAGTAAGTCTGTGTATTTTATATAATATTTACTACAATAATTAGAAATTAATAGTTTGAAAATGAATCATAGTTCATGAAAAGAGATGTTTATTAAAGATGTGTTTTAATGATGTGTTGTCTATTATTAGCTAGGACTGGTAAAGGAAACAGAGACTGGAGCTCCAGTGCATCTGTGTCAAAATAAAAGTCCCCTTTACTGATGATAAGCATTAAAAATGTTGGCCTGGTCACATGACCCAGAGGCGGCCTCTGATTGGCCGTTGCGAGTGAGAGGTGCCTGGTCACGTGACCCAGAGGCGGCCTCTGATTGGCCGTTGTGTGTGTGTGAGGTGTGTCTTACCGGCGGCACTGAGGACTGTGTCTGTGGTGCTGCTCAGCTCCAGGAGGATTGTGGGATATTTCGGGTGGAGCAGGAAGAGCTTGCGGAGGACCGGCTCTGCTGCGACGGCCGCCTGTGGGACACAAACACACAGCCAATCACACGCTGCTCTGATAATAATAATAATAGTAAGATCTAGGGCTGGGCGATTTGGCAAAAAAATAAAATCTTGATTTTTTCAGAACGTTTGAGCAATTCCCGATTTTGATACGATTTCTAATTAGTCAACTTGAAAATGTAACTACAACATGATTCAAGTAACGTTTTCTTTATTAACCCTCTAGTTAAAGAAAATTCTGTTCCAAGTGCAGCACACATGAAGTTGTCATCATGATGTAAATGTTAAACAAATCACTTGTTAAATATCTTTGCAGAAAAGATGCAAGAACTGCATCTTGTACAAGCTTGTCTTATACATATATGTTCAGAAATTATACAAGAAAAATGCTTTAAAAATTCTCAAGATAATTCAAATCCAAAATGACTGAAGGTGTAACACCAGTAGACTATTAATCTTTGTTGCAAAGACTCGAGAATTTATATTAAAAAGCCTTTATTATTTCATGGCTTAAACATTAAAAACAAGTCACAGTTTTTTAATTTTTAAGCCATGAAATAATAAAGGCATTTTAATATAAATTCTCGAGTGCCTTGGCTTTGCAACAAAGATTTATAGACAAGTTTTCCCTTGTCCAAAGAGCACCGAGATTTAGAGAGTTTTGCATCCCAGTAGCCCTCTTTTTTGCATTTTTGTGACTGACCAGTAGACTATTATTAACTATAAATGTTGTGTAAAAACAATGGACAGCAGCTTTCAGCCTGTCTCCATGATGCAAACATGAAATATCAGACAAAAAGAAGTTCATCTCCCATCTTCTAGCATTTTTTCCTATTCCACTGCCCGCGTCACATCTTCGTCAACACAAAAGCGCATTCTGTGTCACCTAGCGATATATTGTACTTACGGTCCTTCACTGAGTGGTTAATCATGTGCGCTGACATGTGGTAAAATCATTCTTTTCTCTTTACTGTAATCACCGTCATATTGTCAAAGTGTCTAATTCTAGCGTTTGATAATATTTCTATTCAAAATCACGATTCCTCGATTTATAAAAAATAAAATCGTGGCAAAACATTAAATTCGAATTAATCTGAAAAATCCCCCAGCCCTACGCTGGTCATGTGATCTGCAGAGGGGGCGTTGCCTTGGTGACGTTCTGCGGCTGCGCCAGCGGATCTCCCGCCCAAAAGAGGAACACCGATTGGCCGGATGCAGTCAGAACCGACGAATCCTCCACTGCCAGACGAGGACACACAAACTCCGCCTCCCACAGGCTCCGCCCCCGAGCCCCATCTACGACCTGCACCTGCGGGTCACACAAATATTGAGAGCCACGCCCACCCAACCACATAATGAGATGATAATGAGATGCAGACCTTCCTCACGCCATTGGCCGACTGATGAATGAGCAGATCAGGAACGCTGTCGTCATTAAAGTGACCCACCGCTGGACGACTGCAAACACACACACACAAACTAAAACCGTTAAATAAAACAATTAAATAAACATTTAATTAAAATATAAAGTAACTCTTATGTCAGTTTCATTTCTCATTTTTGTTCAGTTTAAATTGAAGTACTAAAATATCTAGCATTAAAACTGAAATGAAAACTAAATAGACATATTTAGTAAAGATAAAACAAAAACTGACAAAAAATACTTAACTTTAACTAGAGTGAAAATGAAAATGGAAATATATAAAAACTAATTCAAAATATTAATAATATTGGCAAAAACGCTCATTGAAATGATTACAACTTTAATACAAATTAAAATGTAAATGGGAAATATTAAAATAAGAAATGACTTAAAATATTACTAAAAATATGCAAAGGGATTACTAAAACTACCTCCAAATTAAATGAAAACAGAAAATATTCAAATGAAAATGAATTTAACGTATTATAAAAAATGTGCAAAGAGATTACTAAAACTAACTCAAAATGAATACAGAAAATATTAAAATCAAAATTAATTTAAAATATTATTAAAAATGTACAAAGTTACTAAAACTTCAACTGAAATTACAATGTAACTAAAAAATATTAAAATAAAAAATGATTCAAAATATTACGCAAAGATTACTAAAAATAACAAATAAAATTGAAAACAGAAAATATTTAAATAGAAATTAAAATATTACTAAAACTTAAACTAAAACTAAAATTAACATGAAAATGGAAAAATAAAAAATAATTTAAACTATTAATAAAAACTACAAAAACACACAACAGAAAAAACTAAACATAAACATGGAAAAACAAAATGGGAAATATAATAAGAACTAAATTAAAATTAAAAAAAGCAAAAATATACAACAAAATTACTTAAACTTCAACTAAAATACACAACAGAAAAAATGTAATAAAACTACAAAAACACAATAAAATTACTAAAATTTTATCTAAAATTAAAATGAAAAATGGAAAAATAAAACTAAATCAAATAAAAAACTGCAAAAATGCACATCAAAATTACCTTTGAAATAACTTAAAAATGTAAAATCTAAAAATAAATAATTTAAAAATGTGAATAAAAGCAGCAAAAACACAAAGAATGACACACTTTAACTAAAGAGAGCACTATGTGAGTGAGTGTGTGTGTGAGTACAGACGTGTGTATGGAGGTGAGGCTGAGGCTCCAGGTGGGCCGCGTGTCGCTGGCTCTCAGTGCAGACAGACGGCTGCTGGCGTCACACAGCAGGATCCAGCCGCTGCTGCAGTTCAGCGCTGACGCTCCGTCCAGATTACTGTGCTGCTGCCGCTGCTCCACCAGAGGAAGCAGGAACTCCACCTGCTCTGAGACGCTGACACACACACACACACACACACACACACGTGCGCGTCAGATGATGTGTGTGCGTGTGTGAACTTGTTTTTACTTCTTTGTGAGGATCAAAAGACCACAATAAGATAGTAAAACTAGGAAAGATTGACTTAAATCGGCCCCCACAAACACAAGATCTTTTATATAAGACTATAAGATGACTAAATATACTATCATCCAAACCTACACCAAACCTAAACCTACCAGTCACTCAAAACATTCTTATATTTAGATATGTGTTTTAACATTCTTAAAATGTTTTAACATTAAAACATGTTTTCACATTCTTATATATGAGTATTTTAACATTCTTATAACATTTTAACATTCTTATATATCAGTATCTTAACATTCTTAAAATGTTTTAACATTCATTTATATAAGTGTTTTAACATTCTTAAAACATGTTTTCACATTCTTATATCTCGCATTCTTTTATAAGAATGTTTTAAAGTTCATATATATATATATATATATATATATTAAGTTAGTTAGGTATAAGTTATGTTTCTGTGTCTGGTAGGTTTAGGGTTGGTGTAGGTTAGGTCCATACTATAGTGAATTTTAACATTCTATAATCATCATTTTTAATTCCAACTAAAGGATCCCAAAGTATGATATTTCTGTTTTACTATCTTTGTGGAGACATTAGGATTATACACAAGGGTGTGTGTGTGTGTGTGTCACCTGCTGATGTGAATGAGTGAAGAGGAGTTGCTCTTCCTCAGACGCTCCCAGCTGGGCTCCTTCAGACGCACTCGAGACACTGCTGTCCGGCCCGTCGCCTGACTGTAGATGAAGGAGAGAGAGACCGCCTCCACTGTACCTGAACACACACACACACATATATACAAACACAAACACACACATGTATACAAACACAAACACACACATGTATATAAACACACACACACACATATATACAAACACAAACACACACATGTATACAAACACAAACACACACATGTATACAAACACAAACACACACATATATACAAACACAAACACACACATGTATATAAACACAAACACACATAGATGTATATATATATATATATATATATATATATATATAAGAATATATATAATATACCCAGCCCAAACAGCACGTAATAGGCTCCCGCCTGCGTCTCGTGCAGCAGCGGACCAATCAGCTTCCCCTGAGCTGTGAGGTTAAAGTTCACCGGTCGGCCAATCAGAGCGCCCGAGCGGCCTGAGATCAGGACCAGAGCCAGATCAGACACCTGAGGACAGACGCAGCTCATCAGTCTCTGTGTGTGTGTGTGTGTTTATATATCTCTGTGTGTATGTACATATATATATATATATATATATAAATATAAGTAGTATAAGTATACAGAAGAATCTCAACAAATTAGAATATCATGGAAAATTTCTTTATTTTTTGTCATTTAATTCCAAAAAAGCAAACTTTCTTATATTCTAGATTCATTGCAAATAAACTGAAATATTTCAAGAGTTTTTTTTTTTTGTTTGTTTGTTTTAATTCTGATGGTTACGACTTACAGCTTAGGAAAATAAAAAAAAATAGCATCTCAAAAAATTTGATTATTTTCTCAAAGATCGATCAAAAAAAGATTTACAAAACAGAAATGTTCAAGATCTCCAAAGTAGGTTTAATTATGCACTCAATACTTGGTCGGGGCTCAGTATCAGTGAGGTGAGGGATGGAAGCGATCAGCCTGTGGCACTGCTGAGGCACTATTGAGCCTTCAGCTCGTCTGTATTGTTGGATCCACTGTTTCTCATCTTTCTCTTGAAAATATCCCATAGATTACATATGGGCTTCAGGTCAGGCATGTTGGCTGGGCAATCAAACACAGTAATATCATGGTCAGCAAACCACTTGGAAGTGGTTTTGGCACTGTGGCCAGGTGCTAAAGTCCTGCTGGAAAAGGAAATCAGCATCTCCATAAAGCTTGTCAGCAGATGGAAGCATAAAGTGCTCCAAAATCTCCTGATGGACGGCTGCATTGACTTTGGACTTGATAAAACACAATGGACCAACACCAGCAGACATCACAGCACTCCAAATCATCACTGACTGTGGAAACTTCACACTGGACTTCAAGCAGCTTGGATTCTGTGCCTCTCCAGTCTTCCTCCAGACTCCAGACCTTGATTTCCAAATGAAATGCAAAATATACTTTTATCTGAAAAGAGGACTTTGGACCACTGAGCAACAGTCCAGTTTTTTTCTCCTTAACCCAGGTAAGATGCTTCTGACATTGTTTCTGTTTCAGAAGTGGCTTGGTAGCCCTTTTCCTGAAGACGTCTGAGCGTGGTGACTCTTGATCACTGACTCCAGCTTCAGTCCACTCCTTGTGAAGCTCTCCCAAGTGTCTGAATCAGTTTTGCTTGACAGTATTCTCAAGCTTGTGGTCATCCCTGTTGCTCGAACACCTTTTCCTATCGCACTTTTTCCTTCCATATGAATATATTTCGATACAGCACTCTGTGAACAGCCAGCCCTTTCAGTAATGACCTTCTGTGACTTACCCTCCTGTGAGTGTTATAGTGTGTGTGTGTGTGTGTGTGTGTGTGTTATATTGTTTGTGTGTGTGTTATATTGTTTGTGTGTGTGTGTGTGTGTGTGTGTGTGTGTGAGTGTGTCACCTGGTCCAGTGGCAGCGTTGCGATCAGCAGGTCTGGAAAGGCGTCTCCCTGCAGGTCCGGCAGCAGGACAGCGTGAGACTCTGCGTCTCCTACAGCTGCTGTCCACCACGTCCGTCCTGAAACAGAGCAGCCATCAGCACACTCACTCACACACACATACTTCAGCTGACATGAGTGTGTGAGTATGTGTGAGACCTGTGGAGGCATTGACGGTGATCATGTGACTGGAGCTGATCAGGACACAGGCGGATGAGTCCAGAGTCTCTCTCCAGCGCAGCGGATCTGAACTTCCTGTCTGCAGTCCACACTGAACGAACAGCAGCGGCTCTCTGAGAGACTTCCTCCACAGCATCTGCCCACTGACGCCGCTGAGCGCCAACACGCTGAACTCTGAACACACACACACACACACACACACACGGACAGATCTGACTGGACGAACCAAACCCCTGCTGATGAACTACTGCAGTGCAAGGAGGGACTTCACATCTGCAGTTATTGTTACAGTTATAGCTATTGTTACAATCACCATTAAAGTTATTGTTACAGTTAATTTTGTTATAGTTACTGTAACAGTTATTGTTATTTATTGTTACAGTTACTGTTATTGTTAGTTATCGTTATAGTTATTGTCAGTTATCGCTATTGTTAGTTATCATTATTTATTGTTACATTTACTGTTATTGTTACAGTTATAGTTACAATTATCGTTATAGTTATTGTTACTGTTATTGATAGTTATCATTACAATTATTGTTACAGTTGCAGTTGTTACAGTTATTATTTATTATTACTGTTGTTGTTATATTGTTAATTATCATTACAGTTATCATTATTTATTGTTACAGTTACTGTTATTGTTACAGCTATAGGTATTGCTAGTTATCATCACAGTTACTGTTACAGTTATCATTATAGTTATTGTTACAGTTATCATTGATTATCATTATAGTCATTGTTAGTTATAATTATCATTTTTTTGTTATAGTTATTTTTAAAGTTATTACTGTTACAGTTATCATTAGTTATTGTTAGTTACAGCTAGTTATTGTTAGTTATCATTACATGATGTTATTGTTATCATTATAGTCATTGTTAGTTATAGTTATTGTTAGTTATTACAGTTCTCATTAACTTTTGTTACAGTTACCATTACAGTTACTGTTACAGTCATTATTATGGTTATCGTTGCTTATTGTTTGTTGCAGTTATCTTCAAAGTTATTACAGTTATCTTTATAGTTCTTGTTACAGTTATCATTAAAATTATCGATACAGTTATCTTTATAGTATTTTTTGCAGTTATCATTACATTTGTTACAGTTATCATTAAAGTTATCGTTACAGTTATCATTATAGTTGTTACAGTTAACATTACAGTTATTGTTAGTTGTTATTATAGTTGTTACAGTTATCATTAAAGTTATCGTTACAGTTATCATTATAGTTGTTACAGTTAACATTACAGTTATTGTTACAGTTGTTATTATAGTTGTTACAGTTATCATTAAAGTTATCAATACAGTTAACATTATAGTTATCGTCATAATTATAATTGAACGAGTTACAGTCGTATTAACTCTTGCACTGGAATGAATAGTTTTTGCATTTGCAATGATTTGATTCGCTCACCTTTGCTCTGTGCATTCATTGGCTGACTGTCGTTGGAGATGTTTGTGACACCAATCAAAACGTCCTCCAGACCGTCCCCATCCACATCCCACAGTGCAACAGGAGGTGAGGTCACACCTGTGAGGAAGAGCACATGTTGGCGCTGCAGGTTCAGGGCTCCAGACTAACTATTTTTACTAGGAGCACTGTGGCCCCTGACTGAATTTTTTTAGGAGCACAAGCAGAAAATTTAGGGGCACACCTTAATTCAGCCTGCAACGCAATCGATCACATATTTTCCACATTTTAACTGTGTTACTGACAAATTCTTTGATAATAAATAGACTTAACTCATAGAAATTACAATATGCAGTATTCTTTTAATTTCAGAGGGATATGACAATTATACATGATATGATAAAATTACTATTGTTTTGCATTAATAAGAGCAGTTACTAATAATATTACAGGTTCATTTCTTGTTTATTTCATGTTTATACACATTTGACAGTAAAGCACTAAGCTTGAGTTGGGAAGCTTACAAAATTTATTTTATTAACAACAGTAACATGTACAATAATCTCTTTTTTATGTAGAAAAGTTATATATTATATATACTCTTTATATTTTAGTTATATATTATAAAGTTATATATTATATATACTCTTATTAAATGTACCATTATTCTTCACAATTATAAACTATTATAATAGTTTATAATTGTGATTTTTTAATTTCAAAATATAAAGAAAAAGTAGAAATGAATGACTAATAAGCCAATAAGTGCTCATCTGCTGCCATCTACAGGTGATGTATTTTTTAATTTTACATAAGTGTTTATTCACTACAGTATATTTTGGTCATCCCATTAAAAATAACATTCAGATTGGATCATTTTGGAGCATTAAAGTGCTGGAAACAGTTGTGTGAAATGCTTGAAAAGTCACTGAAAATTGCTTGAATTTCTCTCTCAAAAGGTTGTACAAACCCTGAAATGAATATCGTAATAACATTCGACTATTTCTACCACAACACTATGGTTATAGTTAGCATTACTGCTTCTGGTTTTCTGCATCAGTGCCGTTTGATCTGTTTATAACAGAGAATTCAGGGCAGAATTTGAGAGCATCGCACTAGATCTCACAGCAATCTTTATTCATTCTGTGGCGAATCAAACGCTTCTCACTGGATCTCGCAGCGCTGTGCTGTAACAGTGTCACGAAATCAACTTTGGTTCTGAGGTAAAGCTGTTCTGAGCTCAGACCAGTTTGTTTTGGCTGGTTTCCACTGAGCGGTACGGTACGGTACAGTACAGTACAGTACAATTCGGTACGGGTAACCCTGATCAGGCTTGCGTTTCCACTGCCAATAGTACCCTTACTTGGTAGGCGTGGTGTATTCCAGAAAGTAGCAATCGACGATAAAGCGCGACAATAAGCACAACTCTGCCTTTTTGTTAAATGTCAGTTTTAATGAACAATAATAGTCATTATAAAATTATAAGTACAAAGTATAAGAGGCTTGTATAAGAGGAAATAAAGACAAAAGCAAACAATTCAGTCAAACGTATGCTACAGGTCAGCGCTGTGCTACGGTGAAGTTCAAATTAAAATATATAAAGTTAAACATAACTTTGTGCTCAGCCAAAGCGATATGACCAGGAACAAATAATAGATTCATGAGAGCATGAATAATTGTTAAATATAGCCTACTCAAAACGAATTGTATCTTGTGTTTAATCACTACAGAGACATCAGAGCCAGAGGCAAATGTCGGAAGGACTAGCCGAGCTAAGGCCGCTCTCGGCGGATACATGAGCACTGAGCGCCCGCTGATCGCCCGGAGCTCCGAAATCGGCATAGCAAATTTTCAAATAGGCGCTATCTTTATAAATAAACCGCAGATTTGAGTTTTAAACAACTACATTCTCGCCTGAAAAACTCTTAAAACTACATTTCATGACACATAACAGTAATATTTAGAAAATTACCTGGGTTTTTGGGTCCATAAGTCCATAAGAACAGACAAGAACGCATATTGAGAAACGGCTATTGTCTGTGTGAAAATATGAAATTATAAAATACATAGTTATATTTTTTTTGTTTGTGTTTGCGCACTCTGATGTAAATAAGCCGAACACTCGAGCGGAACGAGTGAAGGAAAAGCTTTATCCCCTTGTATCACGCAAAAGTGACGATTCTAGTCAACCAATCAGCGTTCTGCAGTGAGTTTAGCTCCACCCTGTTGGTACCCTTTGCTGTGCTAGGTACCCCAACGGAAGGGTACCAAAAAAGTGGTACGGTACGGATCGCTATTTTGGTACCATTCACAACTTCTGACAGTGGAAACGGACATAATTGCGTACCGTACTGTACTGTACCGAACCGTACCCCTCAGTGGAAATGAGCCATAAGTATGGCGGTGCGAGCTGATAAACGGTCTGCGCTGAGCAGCTCAAATGAGTAGCGGGATTTTATTATGCTTTTGTTTCGTTTGCTGTTTGATGTTTCTCATATGCTACAGAAATGGCAGCACACGCAGTGGTCACGCCAGTGCGACCGCTCACAAAATTTAGTAGCACCAGCAGAAAAAATGGTTGCAGTCTGGAGCCCTGAGGTAATTTCAGGGCTTATGCGCTGGAGCGTCACTCACCGGCGGTGTCTCCCAGCTCGCTCTCCCACTGCAGCCGGAGCGGCGCCCCCTGTGGGCAGGGAATGAGGAAGGCGCACAGCAGCACCAGCAGAGCAGCACAGGACAGCGGCAGCAGAAAAGCAGCGGTCCGAATCGCCCCTCGCACCCGCGCCGCCTTCTCCTCGGCGGCTCCGCCCTGACTCCGCCCAGAGCCCACCTCCTGTCCCGCCCCCTCCCTCAGCTCCTCCTCCTCAAACTCCTCCTCGTCCCTCAGATCAGCCACCGCGGGGCTCAGGCCGTTTCGAGGGTAATTCAGCACCAGATCGTCATCCTCTGTCTCATCCTCGCTGTCGGCCTGCGTCAGCGGGTCATACTCGCCCAGATCCGAGCCCTTCTTACCTACACACACACACACACACACACACACCAGATTTCAGATTTTCTATCTGAGTTAGTACTGGCTGCAGATAAAGTCTTAATTGTTGGTGATTTTAATATCCATGTCGATAATGAAAAAGATGCATTAGGATCAGCATTCATAGACATTCTGAACTCTATTGGGGTTAGACAACATGTTTCAGGACCTACTCATTGTCGAAATCATACTCTAGATTTAATACTGTCACATGGAATTGATGTTAGTGGTGTTGAAATTCTGCAGCAAAGCGATGATATCTCAGATCATTATCTAGTCTTGTGTAAACTCCATATAGCTAAAACTGTAAATTCTACTCCTTGTTACAAGTATGGTAGAATCATCACTTCTACCACAAAAGACTGCTTTGTAAGTAATCTTCCTGATTTATCTCAATTCCTCAGCATATCCAACAGCGCAGAAAAACTTGATGATGTAACAGAAACTATGGACTCTCTCTTTTCTAGCACTTTAGATACAGTTGCTCCTTTACGCTTAAGGAAGATCAAAGAAAACAGTTTGACTCCGTGGTATAATGAGCACACTCGCACCCTAAAGAGAGCAGCCCGGAAAATGGAGCGCAGCTGGAGGAAAACAAAACTAGAGGTATTTCGTATAGCTTGGCGGGAAAGTACCCTATCCTACAGAAAAGCATTAAAAACGGCTAGATCTGATTACTTTTCATCTCTTCTAGAAGAAAACAAACATAACCCCCGGTATTTATTCAATACAGTCACTAATTTAATGAAAAATAAAGCATCAACAGGTGTTGGCATTTCCCAAGAGCACAGCTGTAATGACTTTATGAACTACTTTACTTCCAAGATCGATACTATCAGAGATAAAATTGTAACCATGCAGCCGTCAGCTACAGTATCGCATCAGATAGTGCACTATAGATCCCCTGAGGAACAATTCCACTCATTCTCTATTATAGGAGAGGAAGAATTGTATAAACTTGTTAAATCATCTAAACCAACAACATGTATGTTAGACCCTATTCCATCTAAACTACTAAAAGAGCTGCTTCCAGAAGTCATAGATCCTCTTTTGGCTATTATTAATTCATCATTGTCATTAGGATATGTCCCCAAAACCTTCAAATTGGCTGTTATTAAGCCTCTCATTAAAAAACCACAACTTGACCCCAAAGATCTAGTTAATTACAGACCGATCTCAAATCTCCCTTTTCTGTCAAAGATACTAGAAAAGGTAGTATCCTCACAATTATATTCCTTCTTAGAGAAAAATGGTATCTGTGAGGAATTCCAGTCAGGATTTAGACCGTATCATAGTACTGAGACTGCTCTCATTAGAGTTACAAATGACCTGCTTCTATCATCTGATCATGGTTGTATCTCTTTATTAGTTCTACTGGATCTTAGCGCTGCATTCGACACTATCGACCACAACATTCTTTTGAATAGACTAGAAAACTTTGTTGGCATTAGTGGAAGTGCCTTAGCATGGTTCAAATCGTACTTATCTGACCGCCATCAGTTCGTAGCAGTAAATGAAGAGGTATCATATCGATCACAAGTGCAGTATGGAGTACCTCAAGGCTCAGTACTAGGGCCGTTACTTTTCACGCTTTACATGTTACCCTTGGGAGATATTATCAGGAGACATGGTGTTAGCTTTCACTGTTATGCTGATGATACTCAGCTCTATATTTCTTCACGGCCCAGTGAAACACACCAAATTGAGAAACTAACGGAATGTATAGTTGATATAAAAAACTGGATGACTAGTAACTTCTTACTGCTAAATTCTGAAAAAACAGAGGTGTTAATTATCGGACCTAAAAACCCCACATGTAATAACCTAGAACACTATCTAACACTTGACGGCTGCTCTGTCAATTCTTCTTCATCAGTTAGGAACCTAGGTGTGCTGTTTGATAGCAATCTTTCATTTGAAAGCCATGTTTCTAGTATCTGTAAAACTGCGTTTTTCCATCTCAAAAACATATCTAAATTGCGACCTATGCTCTCAACGTCAAATGCAGAAATGCTAATTCATGCGTTTATGACCTCAAGGTTAGACTATTGTAATGCTTTACTGGGTGGTTGTTCTGCACGCTTGATCAATAAACTACAGTTGGTCCAAAATGCAGCAGCTAGAGTCCTTACTAGAACCAGGAAGTATGACCATATTAGCCCGGTTCTGTCAACACTGCACTGGCTCCCTATCAAACATCGGATAGATTTTAAAATCTTGTTAATTACTTATAAAGCCCTGAATGGCTTAGCTCCTCAGTACTTGAGCGAGCTCTTATCACATTATAGTCCTCCACGTCTGCTGCGTTCTCAAAACTCTGGCCATTTGATAATACCTAGAATATCAAAATCGACTGCGGGCGGCAGATCCTTTTCCTATTTAGCGCCTAAACTCTGGAACAATCTACCTAACACTGTTCGGGAGGCAGACACACTCTGTCAGTTTAAATCTAGATTAAAGACACATTTCTTTAACCTGGCTTACACATAACACACTAATACACTTCTATTATTCAAATCCCTTAAAGGATTGTTAGGCTGCATTAATTAGATCAACCGGAACCGGGAACACTCCTCATAACACACGATGTACTCGTTACATCGTAAGAAGAATGGCATCTACGCTAATATTTGTCTGTTTCTTTATTATTCTGTTTCTCAGTCCGTGTCCGGATCAGATGGTGGATCGGCGCCGGGAGATGATGTCTGCGACCCTGATCGTCAGCGGAGGCCAGACACCTGGATGAGCCCCGGGGACATATCCCCAGTGAAGACCTCGACTTAAATACAATAGAACTTAAAATTAAACAAAATAACTATAAATATAATAAAATACCTAACTACATAATACTATTATTGTTAGAAATTGCAACAATATAAAAATAGAAATATAATACATTTATACATTTAACATTTAATTAAAACAATAAGTAAAAAAATAAATAATAATATCCTGGCCAGAGGAGAACTGGCCCCCCGACTGAGCCTGGTTTCTCCCAAGGTTTTTTTCTCCATTCTGTCACAGAGGGAGTTTTGGTTCCTTGCCGCTGTCGCCTCTGGCTTGCTCAGTTGGGGACACTTAATTTTTTACGATTAACGTCAATTTTATTTCATAGATACTATTTAAACTAAACTGAGCTAGACAATGACATCTCTGAATTCAATAATGAAATGCCTTTAACTGAAAATTGAGTGTTTAATCTTATTATTATACATTACTGACACTCTATCCTCCAATTTGATACTGTTAAGTGCTTTGACACAATCTGTATTGTTAAAAGCGCTATATAAATAAAGGTGACTTGACTTGACTTGACACCATCAGAAACAATCAACAAACTCAGCGTAACGAGCAGTGTGCAGGGAAAGTTATTTATCATTACAGTTACTGTCACAGTTATCTTTATAGTAATTGTTACAATTACTGTTAGTTATCATTATAGTTATTGTTACAGTTATTATTATTGTTAGTAATCTTACAGTTATTGTGGTTACACTTTATTTTAAGGTGTCCTTGTTACAGTGTAATTATACATTTAAGTACTGAGTAATATGGCTGGGTGATATAGCGAAAAAATAAAATCTCGATTTTCTCAGAATGTTTAGCCGATTCTCGATTTTGATACGATTTTTAATTAGTCAACTTGAAAATGTAACTACAACATGATTCAAGTAACTTTTTCTTTATTAACCCTCTAGTTAAAGAAAATTCTATTCCAATGAAGTTGTCAACATGATGTAAATGTTAAAAAATCACTTGTTAAATATCTTTGCAGAAAAGATGTATGACTACAACTATATCTTGTACAAACATCTTGTCCTATACATATTATATGTTCAGAAATAATACGAGGAAAATGCTTTAAAAATTCTCAAAAGTCAAGGTAATTCAGAATGACTGAAGGTGTAACACCAATAGACTATTAACTATAAATGTTGTGTAAAAGCAATAAACAGCAGCTTTCAGCCTATCACCATGATGCAAACATGAACTATCAGACATACAGTAGTAGTTCTTCACGGGTTTTTAATTCAATCGCGCTGCTTTTCCATTGTTTTTTTCTATGTAAACATGGATGCGTTTGACTGCTGCTTGCAGCGTCTCATGCATGAAACAGCATCATAAAAACACTGCGCTCAAGTTAAAAGAAGTTCAACTCCCATCTTCTTGCATGTGTTTCCTATTACACTGCCCGCGTCACATCTTTGTCAACACAAAGCCCATTCTGTGTGAATGGCACCTAGTGATATATTCTACTTAGGGTCCTTAACAGAGTGCATCACACATGAGCGTTAATCAAGTGCGCTGACATGGGGTTTGATCATTCTTTTCTGTTAATGTTATGACTGCTATATTCTCAAAGTGTCTAATTCTAACGTTTGGTAATATTTCTATTCAAAATCATGATTCCTCGATTTATAAAAAAATAACATCGTGGCAAAACATTAAATTTGAATCAATCGATAAAACCTGAAAAAAATCATTCAGCCCTAGTGGTTACACATTATTTTAAGGTGTTCTTGTTACAGTGTAATTATACATTTAAGAACTGAGTAATATTAATTAACTACATATACTTACTATATGGCCAGGGTTAGGATTAGAGTTTGATCTAGGGTTACTTGCATGTAATTATGCAGAATTTATTTTTATTATAATAGTAAGTACACGTAACGTGTAACAAGGACACTTTAAAAATAAAGTGTTACCGTTATTACTGTTAGTTATCATTATAGTTATATTGATAGTTATCATTATAGTTTTGATTACAGTTATCATTATACACTTTTACAGTTATTGTTATTTATCATTACAGTTACTATTAGTTATTGTTATAGTAACTGTTACAGTTAGTGTTAGTTATCATTATAGTTATTGTTACAGTTACTGCTATTGTTATAGTTATCGATACAGTTATCATTATAGTTATCGTTAGTTATCGTTATAGTTCTTGTAACAGTTATCATTATAGTTATCGATACAGTTATCATTATAGTTATCGTTATTAGTTGCAGTTGTGTTAACTCTTGCACTGGTCTGAATAGTTTTGTGTTTGCAGTAATTTGATTCGCTCACCTTTGCTCTGTGCAGGTAAACATTCAGATGATGTTCCCAGAACAAACCTGTCATTTAATTTTATTATTCAGTCATTAAACATAGGACTTTTTTATATTTTATTTTATTTTTTAAAGACTAACTTTGTAAAAAAAATAATAACTTTCCCGTTTATCATGGTTCTGTGGTATTCTGGTGTTTAGTGTTCGGTTGACGCTCTGATGACGCTTCACTGCGGAATATAACCTAATATTTCATAATCCAGTGGTTATTGCAGTATATACAGCGCTCGTTTTGACGTCGCTCTCTCGCGGACGCGGTCAATCTATAATCGCTCGAGTAAATATCTGATTATTATGATCGATCATTCATAAACGCATATATAACGGAATGATAATCGCATCACTGACGTCACCGAACAAAGCACAGCAGCGCGCGCCGCTCCCCGCTGTTAATCACTGGATCGGTAATTCGCTGTTAGTAAATGACTCACCCGGTAATTTGAGAGCGCGGGACAGAGAAGCAGCCATTGCGCGCGATGTTATAAGCGACGCGACGCGACGCGCCTTCTGCCGCTGCCGCTACAGCGCTGGAGAGATGCATCATGGGAAATGGAGTCTTCTCCGATAAAGGCGCGAATGACGGTTTTAAAACAAACAATATTTACTTATTAAAAAAGCATTTTAAGGACTTTGTATCAGCTGCCTTGAATACATTGGCAAATTAGTAATTATTAATAAATAATTAATAAGCATATTCTCATGTTGTGATATTTTTAGAGGATTGAATATTTTAATAAGTACAATCGCAAATGAAAACATCATTGCTTTCACATGTATATTAAATTTGATTAAGCACGCTAGTTAAAATCCTTGCTGTAAAACAAACTAATAAACTTTTTTTTTCTACTTTAATAGTAATCGTTTAAATATTTTTACAGGCTTTTCTTAGAGTGGAGCATAATAACTAACTACTAATACACTGCTTAAAGCATAATTCTTCAGAATTTATAGTTTTACTAGTTTACTAGCTAATAAAAAAAAACTTAAATTGTTCAAAAATGTGTAAGTGTTTAATAATTCAATACAGTTATTTATATTTTAATATTATACATTTAGATTATTTTACAAACAAATCTAAATTAACCTAAAATATATATTTTGCTGAGATTTAAAGCAGTGACAAAATTTTGCGCAACTTTTAGCAACAAATCAACCTTCCTTTAGCAACTAGTTGGCAACACTGGTTAAGTGTCAGAAATAGACTGATCAAACACTAAACTCTAACTGGTTTACTGACTTTACGATTATTTGCTTTCCTAAAGTTCTAGGAACGTTCTGTTAAAATTAATAAAACATTTTTAGTTGCCTGTACGTTGCGGGAAGGTTTGGCTGTTGTTTACTACCAACGCTGCCAACTAATTTTCACGAGAAGTTGCTAAAGGAAGCTAAAATTTGCTAAATGACATTGTGGCGTCACTGCGCAATGACATCATTACGTAATCACGAAACAAAATTGTGTCACTACATCAAACCTCAGCAAAAGATATTTTATATATGTTAATTTAGATTTCTTTGTAAAATAATATAAATGCATAATATAATGTTACAATGTAAATAACTATTTTTAAATGCATTGCATTTTTGAAAAAGTACACAATTTTGAACGATTATAATTTAAGTTTTTTTATTATTAGCTAGTAATAATAATAATAACAATTATTAGCAAGTAAAACCATACATTCTGAACAGTTAGTTTTAAGCAGTGTATTAGTAGTTAGTTAGTGTGCTATACTTTAAGAAAAGTCTGTAAAAATAGGGCACAATCTACTATGTTAATATTAAAGAATTTTCTGTATTGATTTTTCCACGGGTTTTTTTACCTGCATTTTTAATTACACATTGTATTTCATGCTTTTGAGTTACAGGGTTACAACGGATAATGGAGAATGAGTCCTGGAAAATTACTAGTATCTTTTCCATTTTTCTAGATTTTTTTCTAAAAGTACTAACTGATCAATAATCACAAGTACAAGCTACTAACAAGGTGCATCACAAATGAACAATTATTCAATTATTATTATTATTGTAATTAAACTGAACAATTGTAAATAGCAGCTAACTTAATTCACACGATGTGTTTGCTGCTTTGGTTTCCTCTTGTTGTGTAAGTTAAATGGTAAATGTGTGCCTTTTTATCATTTGATCACTTACCAAAAGTTGCTAAAAGTTGCCAAATAAGCTAGGTGCTTTCGGAAGAAAAAGATGCTAAATTAGGCGACAAAATTTCTAAGTTTGCAACACTGTGACTACTGGGGATGAGCGGATCGATCCTAAAGTATTGATACTTTCGATACTGATGTTGTATTGAAAGGATCGATCCTCACATAAAAATATTGATTCTAAAGTGCATTTTTTTAACCACTAACTTTATTTATCAAGAAATTTGGTGCATAAAATAAGCTACTAAGTGTTAGTCTAATTGTGTTGGATTGAGCTATTTCTCCTGCTCATCGAAACACTGAATGCTGAAAGACAGAATCAATCAATCAATCAATCCATCCATCAATCAATCAATCAATCAATCAATCCATCCATCCATCAATCAATCAATCCATCCATCAATCAATCAATCAATCAATCAATCCATCCATCCATCCATCAATCAATCAATCAATCAATCAATCAATCAATCAATCAATCAATCCATCCATCAATCAATCAATCACAGACAGCGTTCACGGCTCACAGTGCTTGTTCAAATAGGGCTGCGTTTCCCAAAAGCATCAGAAGTAAGTAGATCTTAAGAAACCATTGCCACATTATTATATTACATTACATCGTTACTATATATAAAATTAATTCTGAAAAATGCATCACGGTTTCCACACAAATATGAAGCAGCAATAATAATCAGAAATGTTTCTTGAGCAGCAAATCAGTATATTAGAATGATTTCTGAAGGATCATGTGACACTGAAGACTGGAGTAATGATGCTGAAAATTCAGATTTGATCACAGAAATAAATTACATTTTAAAATATATTAAAATAGTTATTTTAATGGTTATATGCTGTTTTTACTGTATTTTTGTTCAAATAAGTGCAGCCTTAGTGAGCATGAGACTTATTTAAAAAATATTACAAAATCTTACTGACCCCAAACTTGGTTTATTTATGTATTATTTATTTTAAATAGGCTGGTTTGTTCAAGTAAATTTATTTAAAATGGTTGTTAAAAGTTCAAATGGATTGTGTTCTGTTGCTGTTAATAAATCTGACAGAAAAAGAAATATGCTAAAGTTTCACTTTTAGGAGTACAGCAGCCTGGCAGCCTTTTACAAAAATTAATCATTATTACAGTAACCACAGTTTACCACAGTATTTGTAGTAAAACTGCAGTAACCACAAATTTACCATGGTAATAATAATAATAATAATAATAATAATACATTTGAGTACTTATGTAACACCATGTTTATTTTTCTTGAGGTACCCTCAGAGGTGCACCTTATCTACCCTTAAAGCGTGCACACTTGTATGATACTAATATGTGCACCTTTGAGGTTACTGCCCCAGCAAACAGCCAAAATACTATTATAGTGTATTTTATTTCTGACAGTGTAAACAAAAAAGGCCTATGAAATGCAAAAAAAAAACAACAACAACAACAAAAAACATGGCTTTAAAATCTAATATTAAGTGAGTATAATTACTGATTATATTCTTTAAAAGATCCGTTTAGTTGATCGGTATCGGTGATACTGGGCTTGAAAATATCGGTATCGGATCGAAATTAAAATAAGAGGTATCGTCCAGCCCCGACCCTTCTGCTCAGAGTGATCGGAGTTCAGGTGTAGTAAAGAAGATGTCGTATAATTATGATTATTGTGTGTTCTCTTCCTTCAGTAACCGGTGATGGGGTTGTTCGGGGCAGATCCTGGCTCTGCTCGGCATCTCACTAAGTAGGTGAGTCACCTCGCAGACGGACCTGTACCCGTTCAAAAATTGATCTCGCGAGAGTTTGCGAGGACACGGGCGTCACCCCGCGCCGTTATTTTCCTTACTCATCAGTTTAAGGCATGAAGCGCTGGAGCTCAGGCGCTCGGTCAGCTTCAGCAGCGCTGCTCTGCACAGCGACGGTGAGAGGAACATCACTGCGCTTCATCCCCTCAGAAGAGCACTGCTGTGATCATCACTCACCCTCACACACACTCACACACTCACGCAGTGCGCTTAGCAGTGAATGAGGGAGAAAAAGACGGATTAGTGGCGCGAGTGAGCTCTGCGCGCGGTGCATTGTGGGATCGGCTGTGACGTCACCGCGGCTCGCTCTCAGACTCTGTTGTTATTAAATATGAAAGTGTTTTTACGCTAAAAGCTGAGAAACATGCTGTGAATAGCCTCTGCTCATACACAAACAGATGTTATTAGTTATGTGTTGAGTTATTCTCCATACTGAGTGTCAGTTCGGTTAGATTCCTTTATATAATATAATATTTGACTCTCCTTACATTCATTAATATAAGGAAACGAGAAAAAACAAACAAACATTGTTTTTCATTGCATAAATACTTTGAAAAGAGTTCAAATAGGCTTTAATGTTGTTGTTTGTTTGTTTTTGTAATCTACACTACCAGTCAAAAGTTTTCTGACAGTAAGATTATTAATGTTTTTAAAGAAGTCTCTTCCGCTCACCAAACCTGCATTTATTTGATATAAAATACAGCAAAAACAGTAATATTTTGAAATATTTTTACTATTTAAAACAGCTGTTTTCTATGTGAATATCTGTTAAATTGTAATTTATTTCTGTGTTCAAAGCTGTATTTTCAGCATCATTACTCCAGTCTTCAGAGTCACATGATCCTTCAGAAATCATTCTAATAAAAACATAAAAAATCTTACTGTTCAGAAACTGTATTTAATGATTTAATAAGATCTCTCGCGTTTTCTCGTGTGTTTTGACCCTTTCCGCTGCCCGTCACGCATCGCTTCGCCCCGCCCATATGTACGTAACACGCATGCGCGCTGCGCCCGTATAGAATCCAGCGAACGTAGATATGGCGGACCTCTCTCTGGATGAAGTGATTCGTCGCCGCAGTTTTAACGCTAGAGGAGTCAGTAAGAGGTAATTCTGTTCGGATACTTCAAACGGCGTTCGTTTAAACCGCGTTTTAGCGTTATTCTTTCTTTATAAACGCAGTCCTGTAGGCTCTTGTTTCTGAGCGCGATGTCCCGCCTTCTCTCACCGCTGATTGGTTAATGTGGCTGTTTGAGCCGCGTACGTGCTTACGCTCGCGTTCTCATTGGCTGACGCGCGTGACTCACGGCGTCCTGCGCGTTTCTGTTCGCGCTTGCTTTTACAAACAAACCTTGTGTTCCTTTAATTTCATTTCTGCGTGATTTTAATATTATCTACACAAACAAGCTGTTTGTTATTAAGATGCGAGTTTCTTCAGCGATTGATCGATGAATCGACAGACGCGAGAAACTACAAATGCTTTTGATTCAGAGGAAAACAGATGTTTAAAACATAAAACATATATTCATTCCCTTTTTAATGAGTGTTTTATTTTATGTCTAGCATATAGTTTTTCTCACAGAGACAGATTCTTCTGTCAATAGATTAAACATAACTAATTAATCGCACGATTTTTTCTGAAGTTAATCGCGATTAATCCCATCTAACAGTAAAGATTTTAAGCATACTTTTATATTGCAGCAATTTCACATTCAATCTTCAAATTAATGTAGAAACAACATAAAGATAGAGTATGTTTAATGTGTGTTTAATGGCATCTTTATGTCTGAAGGCGAGGACTGATGTTACTATGAAGTTTTAGTTTTTTTTTTTTTCTCCTAATATTTAATAATTTACTGTTGGCTGTTACAATATAATTGAGTTGTCAATTTTAACATTTATTAGACTTTAAAAAATATTTTTTAATTTAAGTGCACTTAAAACAGTCTTCACATAAGCCCATTATAATAGGCTAAATGTCATATTTAGATACCTGTTCCCTTCTGCGAGTAGGAAATATACAGAAATTGAATAAAAACACTAAATTCTAAATTAAATATAGATGAATTCTTAAAGCTACAACAGTTATTGATTTCCTCTTTCTTTCTGTTGTTCTTTGGTTATTAGGCTGCTATTACTTTAAGAGCTGCCGCTGCTGAATCGCCACTTTTTCTTTCACGCTTGTTCTGCGTCTAAATAAATGCAATTCTAGTCAAGAAATAAGACACAGAAGTGGCCAACCCTGTAGCTCCACCCCTACATTAAATATTTTTAGAAAAGTATTGTGTGTTAAGAAAGAAGAAAAGAAGACAGAATTCTATGCAGGTTTAGAACCACTTGGGTGAATTATGACAATTTCCATTCTTGGGTGAACTATACCTTTAAAGTGACAGACACACATCTGTGCTTCTGAAGGTATAGGCCTATTGTATTATTAAAATTCAGATAGTCTTTTAATATAATATTTCATACATTATCAGGGCTTCGTAGACATAATTATTATATATTTAGACAGATGAATTAATAGATTATAATTAATGTTAGACCCTATTTATTAATTTATCGTTTATATTAATTGTTAATATATACATAATAAATAATCATATATGTCATATACAATTTGGCATTTAAAAAGTAAAAAAAAATGCTAAATTATTTAGATAAAAATAATAATGTAGTTCTAATTTAAGCAAATGAATAAAAAAATAAATAAATAACAAATCATCCCATCCAGGTAACAGCTGCAGAACTGACAAAAAAAGGCTAATAATAATTATAAATAATCAAATTTAAAATAACAATATTAATGTGTTCTGTTGCAAGTTTACATACTTGAGCATGTTTTCTCATGGTTTATTGTTGCTATGAGTTCTTCACTGATTATTTGTGTTTTTTTTCCCGTTTTGACACCTGGTGATAGGTGTCCCTTATTTTGTCTCGCTGAAGGTGGCAACCTTACTTGTATGTAACTCTGCTGTTGTCCGTCCCACAGGCCCATATATGGAAGAGGGGCGGGGTCAGTGGGCAGGGCCTTCGATGCCCGTCAGAAGATTGGCAGTGGTGATGTCAGACAGCGGTTGGGAGTGGGCGGAGCTACAGGAGGTAAACGCCCTGAGATTGACGTAAGCTCTGCTTTATTCTGGATTCTGTTCGTTGTTTATGGCTCTGTATGTCCAGTGTTTCAGGTAAAGGATGCGCGAGAGAAGCTGGGACAGAAAGACGCTCGTTTCCGGATCCGGGGTCGAGGGGGCGGAGCTAGTGCCGTTCAGGACGCGCGACAGCTGATCAACTCACGCAAAAAGCAGCAGACTCCGCCTCCAGTCCAGCAGACGCCCGTCAAACCCGCGGGAATCCCTCACATTCAGATCCACAACACCGGCCCCGTCTCCACCGGGCCCTGGCCCCAGAGTGCCAGAGTGGGTGTGGCCCTGCAGCCAGGGGGCGGGATCACCAAAGTCGTGGATGCGCGTGATAGGTTGAGCTTGAAGAGGAGCGTCCCGACGGCGTCCAATCAGAGCGCAGCATCTCTGAAGATCACCAAAACCATCCAGGTGAGCAGATGAGCAGCGGTTATTACGACTGGAGATGCTGATGATGTATGTATCACACTAACTGTGTGTGTGTGTGTGTGTGTGTGTGCGCAGCAGAGGCCTGTGGGAATGACCAGCGGGATCCGCATCAATGTTCCCAGTGGAGCCGCTCCGGTGAGACTCGATTCCTCATGAATGCTTTCATAATCAGCAGTGCTTTATGAATCTATTAGTAATGAGTGTAAATAATTAAACATCCCATAATGTCTGACTGTAGGTCACGTCTGCTGCTGCTGATGAAGATGATGGAGCTGTGATTCCCAACAAACAGATGAAGATCACTACAGCCAACATCCTGGAGACACGAGTGAGACACACACATACACACTCATCTGCTGCATTATCTGCTGTAGAGCTGATTTGTTGGACTGACAGCTCAATACTAGTGATATTAAGTTAAATATTAAGAATCTCTCTCTCTCTCTGTTTGTAGGCGATGCCCGTCTCTCTCTCGACTCCCATCACTAAGGTGGTGAAGAATGACTCTTACACTCCTCCTTCAGTCTCAGTGCCACCAGCTCGCCCCGCTCGCCCCCCCACACAGACCCTACAGCCCATCAGCAGGACAACCGTCAGCACACAACAGACGAGTGCAGACGCCAGCGGCCCCACACACACACCTGCACAGGTACACACTACAAAACACACACCTGCACAGGTACACACTACAAAACACACACCTGCACAGGTACACACTACAAAACACACACCTGCACAGGTACACACAATAACACACACACACCTGCACAGGTACACACTATAACACACACACACACACTGCACACTATAACACACACACCTGCACAGGTACACACCTGCACAGGTACACACTAACACACACACACACACACCTGCACAGGTACACACTATAACACACACACAAACACACCTGCACAGGTACACACACAACTGCACGCTATAAAAAACGCAGCTGCACAGGTACACACATGTCTGGTCAGCTATTCTTGTAGGGACTCTCCATAGGCGTAATGGTTTTTATACTGTACAAGCTGTATTTTCTATCATCCTACACCAACCCTACACCTAAACCTACCCCTTACAGGAAACTTTCTGCATTTTTACTTTCTCAAAAAAACAAATTCTGTGTGATTTATAAATTTTTGTACCCATGGGGACCTCAACTTATGTCCCCACCGTGACACGAGTCCCCATGAGTCTGTGTGTATTTGGGTTTAAGTCCCCACCAGAATATATAAATTAAACCACACACACACTGTAACAGACACAAACACGAACAGACACACACAGACACTGTAACACACACACACACACACACACACACACACACACTGTAACACATACACAGAGACACTGTAACACACACACACAAACACACACTGTTACACACACACAAACACTGTAACACACACACACGCACACACACTGTAACACACAAACACTGTAACACACACGCACACACTGTAACACACAAACAATGTAACACACACACACACACTGTAACACAAACACTGTAACTAAAACAAACACTGTAACACACACGCACACACTTTAACACACAAACACTGTAACAGACACACACACACACACGCACACATCTGTAACTGTAACACACAAACACTGTAACACACACATGCACAGACTGTAACACACAAACACTGTAACAGACATGCACACACACTGTTAGACACACAATCACTATAACACACACACGTCTGTTGTGATTGGGCCGTAAGCGGTCACATGACCAGGCACAGATCACTGACTGAATTCACCTGCAGCAGTGAACACAGTTTGAACACAAGCTGAAGAATGGAGGAACACCAGCAGTTAAAGTTCTGCCTGTCACAAGCGCTGAATCATCTGGAAAATGAGTCGCTCTGAACTGAAAGTCACGCCAGAGAGAGAGAAACACACAGACACTATGATATCAGTCACATTCAAATACTACATTCACAAATCATCTAAAATACTAGAAAATATAACACGATCAGCCATTATCAGCACTATAAACGTGTTTAGCTCCGCTCACTCCACAACACATCCTTTAAATTCAGCACTGTTCAGAACAGGAATTGAAGGTGTACTCATACAGCTGATCTGTCTGTGTGTCTCAGCCTGTCTTCAGTCCGCTGGAGGGCACAAAGATCACAGTCAACAACCTTCATCCTCGCGTGACGGAGGAGGATATAGTGGTGAGTCTGAAAAGCTGAATAAATAAGCTTTCCATTGATGTATGGTTTGTTAGGATAGGACAATATTTGAAAATCTGGAATCTGAGGGTGCAAAAAAAATCTAAATATTGAGAAAATTGCCTTTAAAGTTGTCCAAATGAAGTTCTTAGCAATGCATATTACTAATCAAAAATTAAATTTGATATATTTACGGTAGGAAATTTACAAAATTTCTTTATGGAACATGATCTTAATATCCTAATGATTTTTGTCATAAAAGAAAAATGGATAATTTTGAGCCATACAATGTATTGTTGGCTATTGCTACAAATATATCTGTGCTACTTATGACTGCTTTTGTGCTCCAGGGTTACATATACAAGTGTTTACATAATATATATACACATATTTTTTAAAATATATACATATGTGTGTGTATTTATATATACATGATAAATATACACAGTACACACACATATAGAATGTAAACATAAACTTTTATTTTGAATCGATTAATTGCGACTAATCATTTTGCAGCCTTACTCCTGATTTCTCTCGACATGGCAACACCAGAGCTGTCAGTCAGTACATGAGAAACAAAGGAACTGGTGTGACTTATTTGAGAAACAAAGGAACTGGTGTGACTTATTTGAGAAACAAAGGAACTGGTGTGACTTATTTGAAAAAGTAACTCAGATATTTCCTTGTAAATTAAAAAGTAATGTATTACTTTACTAGCTACTTGAAAAAAGTAATCTGATTATGTAACTTGCATTACTTGAAATGCGTTACTCCCCACACTGACTCTGTGTGTGTGTGTTTGTGTTTAATGTGTGTTTGTGTTTAATGTGTGTTTAGGAGCTGTTCTGCGTGTGCGGTGCTCTGAAGCGGGCGCGGCTGCTGAAAGTGGGCGTGGCTGAAGTTGTGTTTGTGCGTAAAGAGGATGCAGTCAGCGCCTACAGGAAGTACAACAACCGCTGCCTGGACGGTGAGACACACACAGGGCTGTGCAATTCAGCGAAATTCAGTTTCGATTTCGATTTCGGCTTCAAACGATTATGAAAATACAGTAATCGAGAGAAAACGATTATTGTGCCCCATTCTGCCCCTTTACAGCGGTGCACTTTCGCTCCTCCATAAAAGATCACGTTCACATGCAAATCAGTAAAATCATGTAACGTGACTTTCATAAAATGGGACGTGCTTGATTTATTCATGTTTATTTGATGTTGTGTTTTTAAAAGTGCTAAAGAGAACTTGTGCTGTTCTGTGTATCCGCTCAGAGACAGGTAAAGTGAATGTTTAATACATGCAAATACATGCAAAAATATGTCAAATGCGGCGCTTGGTGATTATTCACGTAAACCCTCGTCAGTTATGTCTTAAATGAACGTAAAGAGTTGAGAATGAAAATACATGTGTAACAGTAAATTGTATCTGTGCAGCTCTTAAAGTGACAGCAGCGTAATTTTCCTGCTGTGACTGTGTGCTTAATATTAATCAAACAACAAAAGAAACACAAAATCACTCACTGCTCTTGACTGAATGACTTTTGTAGCTTTAATAAGAAACAAAGCGTGTTTAATTCTTAAAGTGAAGACTAAGCTGTTTTATTTTACATTTGATTATTAATATGTTTCCCAGTAATCCTTACTTTACTTTTTCAAGGGAAAAGTAATTAAATTACAGTAACTAATTACTTAGTAACTAGTTACACCCAACACTGCCATTAACTGTTTTTAAAGTCTTTTACTGTTAAATTCATGGTCATTTTTTACAGTGTACATTACACTGATCCACTGATTTCTCTGTCTGTGTGTGTGTGTGTGTGTGTGTGTGTGTGTGTGTGTGTTTCAGGTCAGCCGATGAAGTGTAACCTCCACATGCAGGGCAGCGTGATCACATCAGAGCAGCCCATCCTCCTGTGAGACACTCCTCCATCAGTGATCATGTTGATTAGGGATGGGCGATATGGGCTTAAAAATATAACACAATATTTCTGGTATTTATTGCCATAACAATATCAATGACGATAATTCAGGGAATCCTGTTTCTTTAGAGAAAAGTATTATCTTTCCTATTTTTACCCAAAATAGGTTTTTGTGAGTATTACTGAGTACACACGTAATGTAATGATTGTTTAATTCATACTGAAAGCCAGAGGGCGCTCTTGCGCAGAAACTCCACATATGCATCGCAGAAGTAATATTACTGACAACGCTCCAGGAAATCCTTAATATGGACAAAGGTAACTAGTTTTCGCTGAATAAAACGCACAATGGAGATAGAGAATTTTTAACTGATGAAACTTGAAGACAGTAAACATACGACTGCACAAAATGTGGTTTATCTGTGTTCTTCAAGCAGTGTGTATGTTTATAATGCAATGCTAATCGACATAGCCTTTATCACGGTATATAATACTATCATTCTGTAATATGAAACCATGTCTGCTCACAAAAAGATGTATTTCAAACATTCGACTGTTAATTTGGAGAAAAAGCATGTCAGTATGGTATCTTTGTTGGACGACAGGTTTGTAAACAGACTCATGTTACTGTAGTACATTTATTCAGATTTTTTGTGCTCTGTACAGCTCTAACCAAACCAGTTCAGATTGTGGAAGGAGCTCCTCGTTTAGCGATAAACTCCTCAATTTCACATCTCCCTTCCGCAATGTCAACAACTAGACTTTATCGTTATTATCGCGGGAAGACTAATTATTATCATGGGGAGAATTTTTACCAGTACATCGCAAACGATAAGATATCGCCCATCCCTGACGATGCTGATGATGATGATGCTGATGATGAAGGTGACTCATCTCTCTCTCTCTCTCTCTCTCAGGAGGCTGAGTGATTCTCCTGGAGCTGCGGCCGCGGTGCAGAAGGACTCCTCGTCTCGCTCGGGCTCTAAGACGTCTTCAGGGCCGGAGGTGGACCCCCAGACCATCCTGAAGGCTCTGTTCAAATCCTCCAGCCAGAGCAGCTCCAGCGGAGCAGAGCCCAGCGGAGCTCACGCCACTGCCTTCCGCATCAAGATCTGACGCCTGCTTTTATCACCCGCTTCGGTTCGCTTTTAACACCCTTCTCTCACTCTGCTTTCTCTTTTCTTCAGTAAAGACCTTGCTTTATAATCAGCCGTGTGCTCTCTTCATTACTCAGATTCAGTCTTTTTGTTTTTGTTCACATTTAAAGTGATGAAATATTACAAACGATTCCTGGTTCAAATAAATGCTGTTCTTTTCAACTTTCTATTCATCTGTGAATCCTGAAGAATAAAATGCGTCATGGTTTCCGCACAACTGTTTTCAACATTGATAATAATCAGAAATGTTTCTTGAGCAGCAAATCAGTATATTAGAATGATTTCTGAAGGATCATGTGACACTGAAGACTGAAGTAATGATGCTGAAAATTCAGCTTTGATCACAGAAATAAATTACATTTTACAATATATTCAAATAGAAAACAGTTATGTTAAATTATAATAATATTTCACAATTTTACTGTATTTTTGATCAAATTAATAGCAGCCTTAGTGAGCAGAAGAGATGCAAAAACATCCCAAACACAGATTAAAGTTAAAAACAAACAAGGCATGCTCATGAGGCCTATAGCAAATATGAAGATTTCCAGTGAATACTGACAATCTGTTAATAAAACACAGCCATCATACCACTTCACAAGAACTGGAATAAAACGCAAGTGGTTTTGTATATTTTTATATTTTATTTTTTTTATATTATTATTTTATTATTATTTTGTTATTTATAACGTTTGCATTTTAGTTCGTAACAGCCACATCCCTTTCATTATACAGAAAAAGTAAATAAGATACTCTAATGATTACAAAATGTTCACATTTCGCTCTATTGATAGTTTTCACGTGACGTCACACTCTTATAGGAACGCCCACCTGGACCGAAGACCGCCGGCTATTTTGAGATGGTCCTCACTGCAGAACACAAGATCCAGGGGGTGTGGTTGGATCTAGATCCAACTCCTCCCACCTTACATTTACCTAAACCTACCCGTCTCCACCCCCTGGATGTGGATCCAACCCCGCCCCCTGGATCTTTGTTCTGCAGTGAGGGGCTACTGGCTATTTTTACGCAGACTGCATCAAGTAATAATGAAGTAAAACGCAGATATTGAAAAAGGTGAGATTCAGTGGACACCTTATTGATGATGTATATTTTGTACAGACAAGAAGATGAAGTCAGAATATAAACGCAACGTGCAAAGTTTCACATTAAATAGCTTCCCGTAGAAAACCATTAGAAGGCAAACACTGAACCGTTAAACGGATTGCGTTCATATTCCGGCCTCATCTGCTTACCTACATAAACTATACATCATTAATGTGGTGATTATTGAATTTGATCTTTTAATATTATTGTTTTAAATATATTAAGGCACTTTAAGTGTTTTTACAACGTTTTGTCGCACTGTCTATGATTGAAATATTGCCGCTAGTGCTTAATATGGATTGCAAATGGCCAAAACTTGCATTTTGTGCAGAAATACCTTTATTTTATTCTTTTGAGAGGTGATCTAAATATCTGTGGCTGGGAAACAGATGAAAAATTGACACACTGGTGCTGCGGTTCTGTGGATGTTTTGCCCTCAAAGGCTTCGAGCCGGTCACGTGACTGAAAACTATCAGTTCGCGCGGAGAAACAGTCAGCAGTAGAACTACAGTTCCCAGCAGCCATTGCGTCTCCGTTTCCGGTGCAAACCAAGATGGCGCCGTCCGCAGATCAACACGCACTCGTCATTCCTGGAGGCTTTACTGGTAAAACTGATCTTTGTTTTTGCTTCATTAACGTTTAGAAATGGGTGAGCTTTCTTATGCTCGCTCTGATACGGCTCGCGCTCGGTTCACTGTAAGCGAAGCGCTCTGGTGTGTTTAACTCAGTTCTGGAGTGATGTATCTGTGTGTGTGTGTGTGTGTGTGTGTGTGTGTGTGTGTGTGTGTGTGTGTGTGTGTGTGTGTGTGTGTGTGTGTGTGTGTGTGTCTGGCAGTGCTGTCGCTGAGGTTCAGTGAGGATGACTCTCACGCTGCTCTTCATCAGCTGTGTGTTAAAGAGCACCGGGTTCGAGCGGAGTCGAGCGCAAACAGACCGCTGGACCGAACACTGTTCGTGCTGAACGTGCCTCCATACTGCTCCGAGGTCAGTCTCACACACACACACTCACTCACACACACACACACACACACACACACACACACACACTCACACTCACACTCACTGCTCATCTGATCCGTTCACATCATGAATCAGAACCATCATAACATTCAGAAGACGCTCAGCTGTGTGTTTTCACCATAGACTGTAAAAAAACATGGACGTAGTGTGCGTGACGTCACTCGTAGGTTTCTGAAGAGCGTTTTTGAAGCTAAAGTGGGCGGAGCCGACCGCCGCCATCTTGGCAGCGCGTCACTCCCGGATAATCAAAAATGGGCAGAAAGGCGGGACGCGGGTGGAGCTGAGCTGAAACCACGCCCCTCTAGAGTGACCGCAGTGCAAACAGAGACAGAACACTATAACTTCGTCTTTGGTCGGAAATGAGTTATTGATCATTTTGGGACATTAATGACCTCCTTTATAATGTGTTTATGTATCATGGAGAAACCAAAGCAGAACTCAGTATAACATCAGTTACCGCTCAAAGTAAGTTACGGTGCTCTGCGTTTGTTTGCATTCGTTCGTGAATATTACTGTGTCAGCCTGGACTTATACGGTATTCTGCCTTTGTTTTACTGTCCATTAAAAGAGGAAAGAGAAGTGATGTGATATGACCCATACTCTGAATTTGTGCTCTGCATTTAACCCATCCAAGTACACACACACACACACACACACACACACACACAGTAGTGAACACACACCTGAAGTCTGCTGCATTTAAATTACAGTGTGACATGTACTTTTATACATCTGTCGGCACTTCATCAGACAAACAAATTAGATCGCGATCTAACAAACTGCTCCATATAACAAAGCACTGTAAGCAAGCGATATTTTTATAATGTAGATTATTCACTGAGTGCAGCTGTCAGTCTCGTGAGGACTCAATGCCGTGACAGCATATCACACATAAAATCAATAACTGTTCGCAATTAAATCCTTTTCCTTCCTTTTCTAGTAACTCAATAAAATCCATTGCAATGAACGTCATCAGAGATGTTTAATTCACAATCATTCGGAGCATTATCTCTGCTGGCGTTCACATCAATCCACAAGTCCTTCTTATAGATTAAGCTATTTTAATTCAGTTCGATGTAAAAACTAGGCTAAGTATGTCTTGCATCCTTTAATGTTAGCGAACATTGCAAATAAATTGGTTGTAAAACGGTATCCACTCACGTTTAACTTTTTGTCTGTTTGTTACGGTCAGAAAAAAAAAAAACTAAATCACATTACTAGATGTTATATCCTAGCCAATGATCACTAGATTGTATACAGATGTTACTATAATGATTCTGTAAATGGTGATCAGCACTCTATATAATGTGGAAGTTACTGCCTTTTGTCTTGGCGTGACATCTCACTTTTTGCAGACAGTGCAAAATATCAATATAGCGGTAAAAATCAAGTTTGAGATCATTTTCATTAAAACATCTAATTGCCAGATTTCCAGTGTCCTACCTATAATTATTTTTTCTATACAAATAAAAATCTTTAGAGCCAGTTTCAGACTCTGGAGCAGAGCGGCAGTCCACCTGTCACTCAAGTGGCCACGCCCTTAATTATACAGAACTTTAAGGCTTAATATAATTTAAACGGATGAGTTATAAAAAAAAATTCACCCCCTCACAGTTGTCACGAAGGGCAAAATTAACTATATAGACCAAAATAATTTTTTATACCAGGCTGTAAACGTTTTCTTCTGCTGTAAAGTTGGGCATTTTAACATGGGGAGTCTATGGGACTGACTCTCTTTTGCAGCCAGTCGATGAACTGCAGTTTTAGTCACTTCTGTGTTGGTTTCAGGAGGGTTTTCATAGACAAAGACCCGGTTTAGACCCGTTTAAAGTGCTATATAAATTTAAAGTACTATTGGGAAAAATGTGGTTTCGATTAATTTTTTTTTCTACTTTAGTACTGTACTGTTAGCCTAGATATTTAACTTCTCAATTATTTTTTTGTTTACATTAATTTAATTGTTATTATTTAAATTTTTTTGTATATTTATTTATTCATTATAATCTAATAATTTTTGAATATAATTTTTTAATATAATTTGTTTATTTTAATCTGTTTTTAAATTCATTTATTAAAATATTTGTATACATTATTTATTTTATTACAATTTGTATTATTAATTATTTTAATGATTTTAATTATATTGAAGTCCTATTTGTTGATTTTTAATCCAATTAGTTGTTTGTTTTTTGATATAAAAATTATTTTAAATGTTTAATTTTATTTATATTTATCGTTAAGCTGTTTATTTAATAATATTTTTTGCTATTATTTACTTGTTAATCTAATAAATACATTATATATAAATTAATATTATATAATTAAACTCTTTATTAGAATTGAATTATTTATGCGTTTATTTTCATATATTTTTAACATACATTTTATTTTTGCTTATTTGTTTAATTTTTTATTATTTATTTTTTTTTAGAAAAAGTTCTGATCTGGACCATTTTTGGTTTAGATGTGCATTACGAAGCACAGAACACTGTATCCCACAATGCAGTGCGCTCAGTTTGACCTTCAGTTCATTTACACTGATGCATTCATCATCAGTCCTGCCCTGATCTGACTGAGCTGAAGCTCTTGTGCTCATGTGTTTCTAGAGCGTTCTCACAGACATCTTCAGCCGCTTCGGCCCGATCCAGTCAGTGGAGCTGAACGAGAAACCAGGAGCGTCTGACTCGAGCGACAGCAGCGCCGTGTCCAGATACTTCACCGCCAAACGCAGACAGGTGACGCCTTCATGAAGCACAAGATTACTGACACCATTACCATAAAAAATGAAAAAAATATCATTCTAAATATGAAAACTCTAACAGTAACTGATAGTAAAATGTGATTGTGTGTGTGTTAGTGTTTCAGAGTGGCCTACATCGTGTTCAAGGATACGTCCAGTGTGAACGCAGCCAAACATCACCCTGCTAGCGTCCCGCTAATCGTCTCCAGCGCAGACAGACCTGTCAGAACCGGCATACACAGTGAGTGTGTGTGTGTGTGAGAGATGATGATGATGATGATTATCTGTGTGTGTGTGAGATTGATGATGATGAAGATGTGTGTGTCTAGAGTGGATCCAGCAGTACTCGGACTCTCTGATCAAGGCTTCATCACTGCAGCAGGACATCGATCAGTTCATGAGTGACTACGACAGACAGAAAGAGAAGGTGAGACACACACACAAGTCAGAACTGTGAGGGAAAAAAAGTCAGAATTGCGAGTAAAAGTCAGAATTGAGAGTAAAAAGTCAGGGTCCCACTTTATATTGTGTCCTTAATACCTGTGTACTTCAAGTTCAAGTTGAATTTGAACTTGAAGTTACTTACATAGTAACTAGATGTGTATGTAGTATGTAACCACAGTGTAAGTACTCATTGGTACATAGTATCTACGGCTCTAATGTTTGTGTAACTACACACATGTAACAACCCTCTGAATGGTATGTGTAAGTACAAATGTGTAACAGGACATTGGTAACAACACTTTTTGGTAATGAAAGTACAAATGTGTAAGAGGACTAACAGCACTTTTTGGTAAAGAAAGTGTTACACTTTATATTAAGTAGAAAATTCCTATGTATTTACCATGTAATTACTCTGATGTTACACAGTAGCGGCCCGTAAGTTAGGCTTTACATATAAATTGTGGCTGGTGTCCAGAATGTTACACTTTATATTAAGTGGACAGTTCCTGAGGAGTTACTATGTAAGTACTCTGGTATTACAGTGATGCACCAACTCCAACTCCAGATCCAACTCCTCCCACTTTACATATCACTACACCTACCCATCTCCACCCCCTGGAGCAAATTGTTCCAATTACTCTTATACATACTGTTGTTACAAAATGTAGTTATATAATTCCTGTTACTCGAGTACTTAGTGAAGTGAAAAAAGTGTTGTTACCAATGTCCTGTTACGCATTTGTACTTACACAAACCATTCTGAGGGTTGTTACATGTGTGTAGTTACAGAAATATTACAGCTGTAGATACTATGTACCAATGTGTACTTACACTGTGGTTACATACTACGTACACATCTAGTTACCATGTAAGTACACAGGTATTAGGGACACTTAATATAAAGTGGGACCAAAGTCAGAATTGCAAGTAAAAAGTCAGAATTGTGAGAGTCAGAATTAGTTTGATCGGATCATGAATGACTATGACAGACAGAAAGAGGCGGTGAGACACACTCTCTCACACACACACACACACACTCACACTCAAATGCACACACATACACATACAAACACGCACACACACACTCAAAGCCTCAGCTCATGAATTATTCATGATCTTGCCCGGCAGGAGGCGGAGCGTCAGAAGCAGGAGGCGGAGCAGCAGCAGGAGGATGAGGAGGGCTGGGTGAAGGTGACGAAGGGCAGTCGCGGCGTGAAGGTTCGCCCACACAGCGAGGCGGCCAATGAGAGAACGCTTCAGAAGGAGAAGAGGAAGAAAGACCGAAAGGAGCTGCTGAACTTCTACACGTGGCAGCACAGAAACACGCAGAAAGAACGTGAGTCTCGAGACGATCAACGCCATAATCATGCACAAGTGAAGACTGAGAGAGAGTGCACTAGATAGTGTGTGACAAGTCTGCTCTCTGAACACCACTGACTTCATGCATCAAGCCTTTTATTTATTAATCGTTTTTATCATGAAAAAGACTCAGAAATGTAAACAATAGAAATGTGAGAGAAACTCCAAATTGCAAAATTTGCAGGCAGCCATGTCACCCTGCAGCCCAAGACTGGTTGCCCACTGAAGCTAAGCAGGGTTGAGCTGGTCAGTACCTGGATGCGAGACCTCCTGAGAAAACTAGGTTGCTGTTGGAAGAGGTGTTAGTGAGGCCAGCAGGGGGTGCTCACCCTGCAGTCTGTGTGGGTCCTAACACCCGAGTATAGTGACAGGGACACTGTACTGTCAAAAAAACACAGTCTTTCGGATGAGACATCAATCCAAGGTCCTGACTCTCTGTGGTCATTAAAAGTCCCAGGATGTCCTTCGAAAAAGAGTAGAGGTGTGACCTCAGCATCCTGGCCAAATTTGCCCATTGGCCTCTGACCATCATGGCCTCCTAACAATCCCCATACACTGATTGGCTTCATCACTCTCTCTCCTCTCCACCAGTAAGCTGGTGTGTGGTGGGCGTTCTGGCGCAGTATGGCTGCCGTCGCATCATCCAGGTGGATGCTGCACACTGCTGGTGGATGAGGAGATACCCCCTGACAATGTAGAGTGCTTTGAGTGCTTAGAAAAGCACTATATAAATGTAAGGAATTATTAAAATGTAAATTCAGAATTGTGATATAAACTCAGAATTGCAAAATTTAAACTAAGAATTTCAAGATATAAACTAAGAATTGCGAGATATAAACTAGAAAGTTGCAAGATGTAAACTCAGAATTGAAAGAAATAAACTATAGAACTGCAAGATGTAAACTCAGAATAGAGGTATTAACTCAGAATTGCGAGATGTAAACTAAAGAACCGCGAGATGTAAACTAAAGAACCGCGAGATGTAAACTACAGAATAGGGTTGTGACGGTGAGGAAATTTTCCCACCGGTTAATCGTTGTGTGACAACACCGGTAATACCGGTATCACCGTGGTGGTGGGGGAGTCGTTTGAGTTTTCCCTCTTTTCCTCGCTTTCCTTCGGTTTTAAATGGCTTGTAAAAGCTCCGTGCGCGTTTTACTTTCACTTTGAAATTAGCGGCAATTCGGCGTCAAGCAGCAGTTTGTTTTTAGTTCGTTTGAGTTTTCCCACTTTCCCTCACTTAAATAGCTTGTAAAAGCACCGAGCGCATTTTACTTTCACTTTTAAATTAGCGCCAATTCGGCATCAATTGCTTGAATTCAATTCAAGCAACAACAAAATAAAACTTATAACTTTTATTAACAAAACGAATAAAAATACACCATGCTATATGCCTAATATAAAATAACAAATAACTTACAAATTTTAAATGGGTATACAAAACTGAAAATCAGTAAAGACTGAGGAACAAATAATTATAAAACGTAGAACGTTTATTAGCAAAACGATTAAGAAAGTTTGGAGGCACGGACTGCATACACTTTGTAAAATAATGGGGGAAAAAAATCACACAGTTTAAATAAAATAAAACTCAGCAAATACTGTGGAACCAAATAAATGACAATCGAATGTCAAAAAAAGCTTCCAATATCACCTTAGATAAATGGCAGGTCAACAGGCTTTTTTTAAAACAGGCGCTTTTACATTTCGTTTTGAAACTCTTCTGCCATCGTCTTGTCTGTCTCACCTCACTCTTCTTGTCAGTCAGCTCGACTCACTCTCCTCACGTGATAAATGAAATCTGATCTGTGATGTGCGACTGTCGTTCGTTCGGTGTGCTGTATTGAGCAGCCGCGTTCAGTTTTAATTGTAGTGTCTGTTCTCTAACTGAACTAAATGATTTTTATTACTATTAAAAAAAAATCTGAGGGACAGTGCCGCGGTGGGCAAGTGACGTAACCGGTGTTGCGGCATAACACCGATATCACCGCCAACACCGTCTATCGCAGCAACCCTACTATAGAACCGCGAGATGTAAACTACAGAACCGCGAGATGTAAACTATAGAACTGAGAGATGTAAACTCAGAATAGAGATATTAACTCAGAATTCCGAGATGTAAACTCAGAATTGCGAGATGTAAACTCAGAATAGAGATATGAACTCAGAATTGCGAGATGTAAACTCAGAATTGCGAGATGTAAACTCAGAATTGCGAGATGTAAACTCAGAATTGCGAGATGTAAACTCAGAATTGCGAGATGTAAACTCAGAATTGCGAGATGTAAACTCAGAATTGTGAGTTGTAAACTAAAGAACTGCGAGATGTAAACTAATGAACCGCGAGATGCATCAGAGCTGGAGACTGCGACTAAAACAGTCGCATTTGCTACCAAAAATATTGATTTGCGAGTGAAGTTTTTGCTGAGGTTGCCACTGGCGACTATATAAATTTATATTATGACTTAAAAATTTGCATGTAATGCCTTTTTTTCTGATTTTTTTGCGATCACATCTTCTGTTATGTTGACGTGATAAACTGAGTGTCTATTTCATGCACAACTTAAAAACAAAAAACTATAACAGGTAAAGCTGTCAGCTGTGTGGACATTAACAATATCGTAGCAATTCTCTTTTATAATCGATGCTAATATGACTTCTTTTTATCAAGCTCTAGTCTATATGCTGTTCTGTTAATGCGTGAACTTCATATTATTTGAAGCACACTTGCCGTCTAGTAATCGCAATAAGTTTTGTGCTTTGTTACCTTCTAATAAACAAAGTATCAGCTTTAAAATTCTGCTGAATTAATAATGAAATTCAAACAATAAATACGGTTTTGGCGCTCTTTAATGTGGGATGAGCGATCGCTTTATTGCCTCAGTTCAAGTGGCAAGTGAACTCATGTCTGTCTTTTTACTACTATACTACGAAATGAACATGAGTGAACATCAAAAGGTAGGCTATTTTATAGGGGAGTGCAGCGGAGCCATTATTTGTATCTGTATCTGTATTCGGGTAGATCTGGAAGTGGGTGTGGCTTAAACCGGAAGTTCGTCAAATTACATGAAAATACCATTTTAAATACAAATCTGTTCGATTCTTAGATTTCATTTAACAAATATGCCTTGTATAACTGAAGAAAGTAGTCTTTTTTTTATTATTATTATAATTATAACTTATTTTCCAGTGAAACTTTGTGTACAAATTTGTCAAGAGACAAGCATCCACAATCTTAAATAAGAGCACTAGTAGAAAAAAAAATAGCTGGAAAAAGAAAAATAGAAATGGAAAGAAAGTGTTCAGTAGCCTACTCACAGCAGAATGACAATAAAGTTCGCTTGAACTTTAAGTAACTTAGAGATCGTGTGTTTTGCGGGAGTCTGCGATCATTTACGAGTTTTTTTATCAACAGAGCACAACAAATCATTTGGATCCTCCAAAAGCCTTAATCAAACATCGCTTTTCTTCGTCTTGTATAATTAAATGTAATGCCATTCGCGAAAAGGGCTAATTTAATGTGTTTTTACAGTTGGATTTCGAAAAGGTTTGAAGTTAGGACCGTTTTTAGGATATTTTTGTCGAGTTGATATAACTCCAGACAAAGCTCTGATTTCTGAGAGATGCGCATAGAATTGATTTGCGCTCATTTCATTCATATAGGCTATAGTTTACACTCATTCACTTTACACACCAGGCCCATAGCCAGCTATGAGCTCCAGACCTCCGTAAATGTTTCATGTTCAAAAATAAAATTTGAAAACATGAAAAATTATTTAAAATCATGTCGCTGAATAAATTGATGTCTGACTCGCAGCAGCTGCGAAACGCAGGAGTGAAGGAGCTTTGCGCAAGTGCAGCCTCCGCTCCGCTGTGTTGCCAGATCTACTTATTTAAGCGTCGCTGGACTTGTTTTAATACTTAATGTAACAGCGTTAATAAAGTAATTAGGGCATTAATAAAGTGGGAAATGAAGGCTGAGGTTAGAGATTCTGTATCCTCTTTTCAAAATACAAGATTTAAACTTATTTTGGTGCATTTTTCAGGAGATTGGTTGTTTGTTTATTGTAGCAATATTTGGCAACACTGCTTTGCTGGCACTGACAGGCAGCAATCAAAAAAGGAGTGCGCGTTTATTGCTGAGGAGACCATATTCGTTAGACAAACGCAATGATCGTGATGATATTATCTGTACGAAACTGTGTCAAACACTATCAAAGCAGTACTAGCCATTATTATTGCACAAATCTTAACCGCAGACCTCACTAATGTAGTGCTGTTCCAGCAAATATGATTGTGTCTGCTGAATATTTTTTTCTGTTATTCGGATAAATTCATTATTCGTTTTGAAGCCATTATTCTGTGCCTTTCCGAATAAGGTATTCAGCTTTGGGCACATCTCTACTATTTTATAAGATAGCCTAGTACAACTCATGTCTCATATTAACGCTTGTTCAGTGTTTCAGACTGCAGCTTAAACAATGCCACGTAACAATACATTTACCTCAGAATAACAACTTGGCGTCCATTCAGCTTGAAAAATAACTATAAAGAGGAGCATTTTGCCAATTTTATGCGCTATATTGCATATTCATATTTTTACTTAACCTGCTCTCTACATGATAAGAAAGAATGCAAGGAGGTAACAATACAATTCAATTCTTCGTATAAAATTGCATGTTACTAATGAAGAAAAACAGACTGGATTTGTGCAAGACATATGACAACATTTATAGGACATTTAATTCATTCATTCATTCATTCATTCATTCTTTGTGACTGTATAGTTCTCAATTTGGAAAAGACATTTAGTTCCCACTATAAGCGAACCTTAGTTCCCAGGACGTCTACAAGATCGATTAAAGTGCTGATAAAGACATGAAATGATGAGACACAAACACATTACAGTATGACTGAAATGTTAAAGTGTTAAATAATTTGGTTCCTAATTTTGTGTCTTATAGGAGTCAATGGCTCCTTAGGTGATTTTTTTTTTTTATTTTTTTTTTTTTGTCTGGAGCCCTGAGCATGGTGCCGTGTGTTTGAGAGGCTCTCAAAGTGAATCATCTGTCTGTTTCAGATATCGCTGAGCTGAGGAAGAAGTTTGAAGAGGACAAACAGAGAATCGCTGTACTGAGAGCTCAGAGGAAATTCAGACCCTACTGATTCAACCTACCCATAATCCCCTGCACCCACTGAGTCCACATACCCACAATGCCCTGCACCTGTTGGCTTGTACTGTCTGGTTACATGAACGTTCATTTGAAATAAAGTCTGCAGCGAGTCAATCGGCTTGTGTCTTTTACTAGAGCTGCCAACTCTCAGGCATTCTGCGTGAAATTCACACAACTTATACATTTTTCACGCCACACATCCATTTTCTCGTACAGTGAAAATCACCCTATGTTGAAAAGGTAATAGTAGGATATTGGCAAAACAGATTTGGTAAAGGCTTCAGAGCGTATTTGTGTTTGCGCTCTGGGGAACATCAAAGGTTTCTATTTACAACAAGTTTTTGTAGCATTGAGCAATGTAGCCAATCACAGACAGCTGTCTATGGTCATGTTTTTTAGCGTGTATGACCATATACCAAGATGTCCATGTAGCAGCATACTCCCTCGATGCTCCGAAGCTGCTCAATCACGTGTTTCTGAAATATCTCTGGAGCGTTAGTTATGTCGAATGGTAAACGACAGAAACAGTGTCTCTTGAAGGGGGTTATGAAAGTAGTCAACCTCTTACTGGCGTCGTCTAACCATATCTCCCAGAAACAGCTGGCAGCGTCCAGGCTAGAAAAGACTGTCGCTCTCGCCAGTTTAGAAGTGATGCCATCCAAGGTTGGCAGAACATACTCTTCGTGAATGACGTCATTGTTCAGTCGTTTGAGGTCGACACATATTCTAATGTCCCCATTCTTTTGGTGACTGGCACAAGGGCTTAATTTGTGCCGGAACAATGATCCGGATCATTTTGGTGGATCCCCCTCCTCACGCGCCAATGAAATATGTTCGTGCTGACCTATTGTGTGCATATATGGAAAATCTTCTATTATGAGTGCGCTTGCTGCACATCTACATTTGAAATAAAGAACACGAGCGCGCAAAAGACGCGATGTGAACGGTCCCTAGGCTGCTCAACTCTCGCAAGGACTAATGCACGGATCCAATACTGATACACATGCGTTTTCTTTCTCAACTGTTTACATTTACTTAGGAAAAACCGACTGTGCTTACGAGGATACTCGCCAGGATGGCCATTTTCATGTAATTTTGTGTGTATTTGGCCACTTAAGCTCAACAACAAGCTACGAAAAATAGCCCAATATGATACTCGCAAGGCGGCTTTGGATGTGACTGAGTGCTCAGCCTTAAACACCTCTGGAGCGAGTTCCGATTGGCTTAAAAACACGTGCAAATTATACATTTTTGTGACGATGCAACAGTGACCCGATTAGCAGAGGTGGGTAGAGTACCCAAAAACTGTACTCAAGTAAAAGTACTTGAAGAAATATTTACTCAAGTAAAAGTAATAGTCTGAATAATTACTTGAGTAAGAGTAAAAAAGTATCGGATAAAAAAACTACTCAAGTAGTTAGTTACTAGTTACTTTGGATCATATACTGAAAATAGTCTTTTTATTTAGATATATAAATTTTATCTAAATATCTATATCTATCTATCTATCTATCTCTATATATATATATATATATATATATATATATATACACACACATACACACACTGCCATTCAAAATACTTTTAATGTTTTTTTATTTTTTTTTTAATGTAATTTATTTCAGTGATGCAAATCAGAATTTTTATCAGCCTGATTTATTATCAATGCTGTTCTTTTATAGCTTTCTATTCATAAAAGAATCCTGAACAAAATGTCACAGGTTCCAAAAAATATTAAGCAGCAAAACTGTTCCCTGTTGAAAAAAACAGCTTTTGCTGATAAGGTATGTTTTGAAGCATGGGATGCTGGTTTGAGCTGATTTAAGCTGGTCCTTTACTGGTTTATGCTGATCCTTAACTGGTTTAAGCTGGACATGTGCATGACCACCACATGATAAGCTTAAACCAGCATAAACCATCATCCCAGCTTCAAAACATACCTAACCAGCAAATGCTGTTTTTTTCAACAACACTGATAATAAATCAATATATCTGAATGATTTCTGAGGGATCATATGACTCTGAAAACTGGAGTAACAGCTGTTAAAAATTCTGATTTGCATCACTGAATTGAATTAGATTATATTTTAAAGTATATTAATTATGTATTATAAATGTATATGTTTATAACCTCTGACACGGAGAAGAGTGAAAACTCCTCACATGACCGCTACTGAACATCTGAACATAACGAAACAAATCTTCTTCCGTCTGTTCTGCAAAATGTAAACAAATGTAGCCTTTATTTCTGCAAGCGTAAATATTGTGAAAATATCAATATTAATTGTGTCTATGTAGTGGGTTTGTTTCTGCGTTGTGTGTGTGTTGTTGATAAAAGAGACTCCACACGATGATGCAGTTGTCATGTGGTTTACTTTCGGCTTCTCAGCTTCTGCATTGAAACATAATAGACACCATCAGACAGAAAAAGGAGAATCTCGGGTCTAGCCGTGCCTCTCATCGCCATGACATCCCACGAAAGAGAGCGAGCTACCGGAAATTACATCAGCTCTATCCTCGTGCCTACTCACGACATAACTTGCGTGGCAGCACTTCCTGAACATTTTGACTAAATTAACAAATTCATAAAAAGGGAAAACCAAAAACAATATGCAAGAAATACAAATATACCTGTATAAAAAAATGAAAGTAATACTTAATATGTTGTGCTTGTAACCACATGACCGTGCATCACTCATGCAATCTCTCCTAATTCCAATTTCAAAATAAAAGCCCCGTATATTAGTACCATTAATTAAAAGTAATTACAATAATCTAGTGTAACAACATTACACTTGCCACATCCACCCCTACTGTTTTACACTTGATTATTGGACAGATCAACGTCTGGACTTATCAGTGTTGTCATTTCGCATAAACCACCGTAGGTTATACAGCTTTAAAGCTATCTCATGAAAGATTCAGATAAATCAAGGGTAGCTAATCCCCAATCTACCATATGAAAAACCATGCCATATACATAGTCTTAAGTATGACATACACTAACAGTCACTCTATGCTTATTTTATCAAGCAAACTCGTATATCAAAGATCATAAAAAAAAAAAATTAAAAAAAAAAAAGACCATCTTTCCACCTATGATAAGTTAACAGGTGCACAATCAGTCACGAAAATACAAAAAGTAATACAAAAACAAAAATCTGATGGAAAAGAAAATTAAGAAAAAAAACAAAATTACACTTCTATCACAGGACTAACCCTTTTAGTCGACATTATCTGTATCAATCTGCTCACAGGATTAATAACCCTACCAAACCTTGTGCGGGTTTTCTGCTGTTCATGAAATTCTGCTGCAACATGACAAGAATCTGCATTATATTGAGATGAACCCACAGGTTTCTCTTCTGAACCATCACAATCATGATCAGCAACAGGCATTACAACTGGAGAAACAGAGTCTTCATTCTGAACATCTGGTACAGGTGAAACCTCATCATTTGATGTATGGCACACAGACACTGAAACATTAGACATACGGTCAGAATTGTCCAGACACTCCATCCCTCCACCTTGTTTAGTGTGTTGCCCCACCTCATGATCACAAATCTCATGTGCACCACTGGCAGTCAAATTCTCCAATTCATCATTACTCATTCCCGCAACCTCATCTAAATCAGCAATCCATTGAGAAGTTCTGTCTGCAGTATCACTTTTCTGACAGTCAATATCTGACGAATCACATTTTGAACTTCGAATTTCACACTCTGAATTTACTGAATCATCCCAAGCAGGCAATGGTAAAAAGTTCACAGGCATTAACAAATTCCGATGGACAGTTTTGACACGTCCTGTAACAGGATGACGAATTTTGTACGTATTCAAAGAACAGTTCTTACTCACTACAATATACACTGTGCTTTCCCAACGGTCGGCTAATTTCCTTTTTCCTTTCTCCCCTTTGTTTGCCAGGAGGACTCTATCACCCAACTCCAAAGTATGACCCTTGCACTTGCGATTATAATGTTCAGTCTGTTTGTCCTGTTGTTGGCGCGCATGTTGTTGTGCAAGTTGCATTGCCTCCCTTAAATCCTTTCCCAGGGACTGAACATATTTACTCACATCGACAGTCCCCCCATCCAAAATTACACTCTCAAACAAAACATCTACTGGCAATCTTGGGGTACGGCCAAACATCAAAAAGAAAGGTGGGTAGCCAGTAGTTTCATGCCTAGTGCAATTGTATGAAAAAGTCAGTGTGTTCAGCATCTGAGGCCAATTAACTTTAGACCTCGGGGGCAAGGACCTTATCATGTCACCAAGAGTACGATTAAACCTCTCAGTTTGACCGTTACCCATAGGGTGATACGGTGTAGTACGAGATTTAGAAACACCAGACAATTTTAGCATTTCTGCAATCAGAGAACTTTCAAAGTTTGCACCCTTATCTGAATGGATTCGTGCTGGGAAACCATATATACAAAAGAAATTGTTCCACAGAACACGGGCAACAGACTTTGCAGTTTGATTTGGACAAACGTACGCACATGCAAGTTTTGTGAAGTGGTCGGTTATTACCAACACATCAACTGACTTATTATTGACATCCTCAGCCATCCAGAAATCGATACAAACCAACTCTAGTGGTGCTGTTGTAGTTATCGACACAAGTGGTGCTCTGGCCTCTGGCTCGGGAGTCTTACTCAATACACATCTCTTGCATTGCGATACGTACAATTTTGTGTCGTTCTCCATAGAATTCCAGTAAAATCTCTGCCTCGCAAGCCACAGAGTGCGGTGCTGGCCCTGATGACCTGCGTCATCATGCACCCCTTTCAAAACCAAACCTCTTAAGGCCGTTGGCACAACATACTGGAAATTCTTTTTCTTGGTTGTCGGATTCTTAGACACACGGTAAAGTATGCCTAACTTTATCGTGAATTTGCCCCATTGTCGAAGTGTTCGTACGGTTTCTTTCGACTCATTACCTCTTTCTCTCCTAGAAGGCCGTCTACCTCGCTCTACAAAGAACCTCACCCTACTTATGACTGGATCTTGACACTGCTTGTCAAGTAACTCAGCATGGGTAAGCTTATCAAGTGGGTACTGCACGTCATCCTCCAAACCCCTCAAATGCTGAACATATGCGACTGCTCTAGCTGCAGCACCCTCCTCCCAGTGACGATGAGAACGGATCACAGCTGACATCTCCTCACAGGAAACTTTCCCTTCAACAAAACTCTGAACCAGGTTAGTCACTTCATGACACTTCTGTGACCCAGACATTTCCTCAACAACCTCCCCTTCTGTACGATCACAGGACAAATGAAACATACCCTGCACCTGCTCAACCCCAAGCGTCTCTGCCTCCTGCCTCAAAATGTCGTATGGCGTTCTAGTCAGTCTGTGTAGGATCCTGGAAGCAGCAAAAGGCTCTCGACTTAACGCATCGGCTACGACGTTTTTCGGTCCAGGTATGTACTGTATGTCAAACTCAAAAGGAGCCAACTTCGCGACCCATCTCTGCTCGCAAGCATCAAGCTTCGGTTTGGTCAGAATATACTTGAGCGGGTTGTTATCGGTCCAAACCGTAAACTTGTGCCCACGAAGCCAATGACTGAATTTATCGCAAATGGCCCATTTCATAGCCAAAAATTCAAGCCTATGAGCAGGATACTTAGACTGAGCATGATTAAGTGACTTTGAAGCAAAAACGATTGGCCTTGCAACCGCACAACCCTCCTGAACTTGGGAGAGCACGGCCCCAAGTCCACTCGTTGAAGCATCCACCGACAGTATAAACGGTCTCAAAAAGTCAGGGTGAGCAAGTAAGACCTGATTTACCAGTGCAGTCTTAAGATTCTCAAATGCCCCTTTGCATTCATCTGTCCAGTCGTCAGGAGTGAGTTTCCGGACAGCTGCTGACCTCTTTCCAACACCCCTCCCTTTTCTAGGTCTCTTCTGACCGGTCATCAACTGAAAGAGAGGCTTCGCGATCATGGAACAATTTTCAATGAAATGTTGATAGTATATAACCATCCCCAAGAAGGACCTTATTTTGCCCACTGAAGGGGTGACACCATCAGCCTCCATTACATCTCTTTCTGTCACATTCGTAATAGCCTCTACTTTCATTGGATCACTAGCCACTCCCTCCTGTGAAACAATGTGACCTAAAAATTTCACTGACCTCCGCAAAAACCTACACTTGGAAGGCGACAACTTCAAATTATGATCCTTGAGACGCTGAAACACAATTTCTAGCCTCTGCAAGCTTTCTTCCTCATCCTTACCAAAAACCAACAGGTCATCCAGGTAGCAGAGCAAGCTCATGAAATTCTGATCACCGAAAATAGTTAGCATCATTCTCATGAACGTCGCGGGACTGTTACAAAGACCTTGCGGTAAGCGGTTGTACTCATGCAACCCAAGGGGAGAGCTGAAGGCTGTAAATTTTTTATCCTCTTCGTGTAAAGGGATGTTATAGTACCCAGACGTTAAATCCATAGTACTAAACAAAGTATTCCCCCCCAGCGCTGCCAGTACATCCGCCTGGTGAGGGAGGGGATGCGCGTCCTTCACCGTACGAGCGTTCAGCCACCGAAAGTCAGTGCACAGTCGCAAGTCCCCATTCTTTTTCCAAACTAACACTAACGGTGATGCAAATTCACTGGATGATTTTCTGATGATCTCTTTCTGCTCCATTTCATCTAGAGTCTCCTTTAGCCTGTGGTAGTGTGCCGGTGAGAGTCTGCGGTAAGGTAAGCGAAAAGGTCTGTCATCCGTCAAACGAATGTGATGACAGAAACCCTTTGCCTCACCACAATCTAACGAATGTCTAGAAAAAACACACTCATATTTCTTTATCAGATCAATGAGCTTGCTTCTCCAGAAAGGTATCACCTCACAACCATTCACATTTAAGTCTTTGAGGCCCAGCTCATCCAACCGACTGTCACTAAAGTGCCCGGCACCAGAAACTGAGCTCTCTGCTGATAAGCTACCACAAGAACTGCCGCTACTCCTGGCCACATTCTGGAAAACTCTCTGCTCTGGCACCTGATCAAAATCTTCCAAAGCGATGCATGGGTAGACATCAGCCAGTTTCGCATTTCTGCGCAGCACAATTTCAGAGTTTGTGGGGTTTATCATTTTCACCGGGAGCCAACCATCGCCCCATAAAGGCGAGATCACTCTACCGACGAGAACATTACGATGGACACAGCGAGAAGTACTAGGTTCAATCACAACCGTGCTACCCACTGAAAGTTTCAGTCCTGGTGGCAGCCGACCCCAGACAAGGTGCTCACTCATCGGCTGCAAAACCACAGCCGATTTGGACTTTAAAGTACCAACCTTGTCAGGGATAGCACTACCCTTCCACCTCTCAATACTTGAAAGCATACGTAGAAACTGACAATCTTCACTCTGATTTGATTGGTCTGGTTTATCTAGAACTCTCCAGAATCCCTCATTAGATTTCATCTCTCTGATCAAAGGTTTCAGCACGTTGGTACCAATGATAAGTTGGTCCACTTGTCCACTCACAATAAGGACTGGGACACTAAAACAGACCCCATATACCTCAAGTTTCAGATCACACAAACCTTCAGGACTAGTCTGCTTCCCACCACACCCAACCAGGACAATGTTCGACGGGGGAAACAACTCCTGATCCAGAACTCCAGCCTCTCTCAGTTGAGGTACCACATCGGCACTCAAAGTAGTTGCCATGGAGCCACTGTCCAGCATCCCCCTCAGACGAACTTTGTCCTGTACCAAAACACTTGTATAAAACAGACTGTCATTCTGCATTGACTGAATAGTATTTTGAAAAATCACAGTTTTGTCTTTGCTTACACTCTCACAATGAAATGAATAAATCGACTCGGCATCAATATCCAAGGAGGAACTTTCATTTTGCCCCACATTGCCCTCCCCCCAATGGAGGCTCTCTAGTTTCCCTGAGGCCCGTCATCTCCTCGTCTGCCAGTGGTTTCCCTGGGCACAGTTTTCTCACAATTAAAGCTCATATGCCCAGAAGAAAAACACTTAAAGCAGAGATTGTACATCTTGCAATGAGCAGTAGTACTGTGATCTTTGCTGGTACAAACTCTACACTCACGGCTTTGTCTGTTAGGATTCTTAGACCACCCACCGCGCATAGACTGTGCATTGCAAACAAGAGCTTTCTCCAACATGGTCAAGACTTTGTCTAGAGTGCCATTATCTGTTGCCGGAATGGCTGTTTCTGACATATGAGGAGATAGAGAAGTTGAATCATCAATAGGCTCAAGAATTTTGGCTGTTTGTTGACATACAACTCGCTTTGTCGCTTTCTGGTCCCGAAGCATCTCATCCAATCTCTCTTGGACCTCAGAAGCGGTCCACGACTGTGCAGGTTTGCTTTTGAACACTAGAGACAGCTCCTTATCAGGGCAGTGTCGAATAAACATAACAGCCAGTTCTCTACTTCGATTTTCTAAAGTTCTGCCCTCCTCCCTGAGGCCCTGCTCAGCCCCCTCAGCCGCTTTGTTCAACCTTATCCAATAATCCAGGGGACTTTCATTGGAGTAAGGTCTCACAGAGTAGAAATCGGCTAAAGGCATTCCTGAGCTACTGGAATCACTGAAATGATGTCTCAATACTGTGAAAACAGCATCTACAGTTGGAGTAACCATTCTGTTGCTCAACCAGACTTTTATGATATCCCTAGCCCTCCCCATTAGTCTGTTTGTGACTTCTTCAACCCTTTCAGAGTTTACCACTTCTTTTTTGTTAAGGTATACTCTCATCAGTTCTTCCCACTCCATCATGGAGCACTTATCTGTACCGTCTCCTCGATAATACGGTGGTGCAGTAATCTCAGATTTCAGTATCAAATTTAACTTTGAGGCATCGATAATGGTTGCATTTGACATCTTGGTGCCAGAAACATTATTGTTTTCTCCAAAACAACCACTAGGTGACAGACTTGAATGTCTAGTCTGCAACAGACTGTCTCTGATAGCTTCGCCAATTTCAGATCCAATTTGTCTGACAAGGTTACTCATGTCACTTGGAAGTCCTGATTCATGTTTGGTATACTCTGGGTTGCCTGATTTTGTTATTGGGCTACAGCCCACGTCAGGCCTAGCATCAACTGACAATCTCAGCAATCCACCCCTCCCAGTGCTTGCATACTCAGGACCCATAAACTGAAAACCTCTGTCAGGTGTGGCTAGTAGTGCACCCCTTCCTCTACCAGCCATCATTATGCGGTGTTCGAATGCTAACTTTTCTTCCTTGTCATCTGTCATAATGAATCCCCTCAATTCGCGTAATGCACACACAAATAAATTTGATCCAAAATCAAAATGACTTTAAAGTAAAATGTCTATAGTTCCTTTACAGAAAGAATCGTCTCTTTGAAAGATAAAGAAGTTAGAGTTCGAACCAGTCACTAATGAACCGCTCCAATCATGCAGATCCACGATGACATCAGCACAGTCCCAGGAAAGACAGTCACTCTTGCAGCGTCCCAGGCGGTCAGCAACCAGTAAGCCAAACTACTCCAGTCCCGCAGATCACCAACGAAGACGTCGACAGAGTCCCAGGAGATGTTCACCCTTGCAGCATCCCAGGCGGTCAGCAATCAGCAAACCAAACGACGGGTCACGGCACCAATCTGTAGTGGGTTTGTTTCTGCGTTGTGTGTGTGTTGTTGATAAAAGAGACTCCACACGATGATGCAGTTGTCATGTGGTTTACTTTCGGCTTCTCAGCTTCTGCATTGAAACATAATAGACACCATCAGACAGAAAAAGGAGAATCTCGGGTCTAGCCGTGCCTCTCATCGCCATGACATCCCACGAAAGAGAGCGAGCTACCGGAAATTACATCAGCTCTATCCTCGTGCCTACTCACGACATAACTTGCGTGGCAGCACTTCCTGAACATTTTGACTAAATTAACAAATTCATAAAAAGGGAAAACCAAAAACAATATGCAAGAAATACAAATATACCTGTATAAAAAAATGAAAGTAATACTTAATATGTTGTGCTTGTAACCACATGACCGTGCATCACTCATGCAATCTCTCCTAATTCCAATTTCAAAATAAAAGCCCCGTATATTAGTACCATTAATTAAAAGTAATTACAATAATCTAGTGTAACAACATTACACTTGCCACATCTAGTCAAAGGCATTCCTCCTGGAACTAACGCGGGTTTGGCGGGTGTTCATTTCATACTCTGTGACAGCTTATTTAATGAATAAATTATTGTATTTAATGTGTAAGGTACATGTACAACAATCTGGTAATGTCATAGTGGTATCGTGTACTGTAATCGAATCTCTACCTGTGGAACCGACAGCACACGCGGTGTTCATCTAATAAAGATCTTCATAGCTAGCAAACCATAGCCTTTGCAGATTTGCTTTCAGCTGACTGTAGATCCAAAGCCACGTCTTCAGCGCTCTTGATGTTACAGCTCTTCAGTGAGAACCGCTTCAGACGATCAGCGCGTGCGGCAGAACTGAACGAATCATTCAAACTGATTCGCGAACCGATTCACTGGATTGCCAACTGGTTTGATCAAGCCTTCGAACAGAATTGACTCAAAAGAATGAATCATTTGCGAACGGGCATCGCTCATTGCCCAGAAAAAAGTAGACGGCGCGTTTGGAATAAATTGAAGGATTTTTAATTTGTATTACATTAAGGTAACGAGAGGAGCGTCGCCCACAGTAACGAAGTAAAAGTACCGTTTTTTCACAAAAAATGTACTTGAGTAAGAGTAAAAGTACCCATTTTTAAATATACTCTAAAAGTATTAGTTACCCAAAAAATTTACTCAAGTAAATGTAACGAAGTAAATGTAACTCGTTACTACCCACCTCTGCCGATTAGGCAACTGACAATTCTGTCAACTCTCCCGAAATGTGAGCGACAGTCTCGTTAGCGTGCAGCGGCTCGTTTTGCAGCCGAGATGCGCTGATGTGAAGCCGCTTTGAGAGAGTGAAAGAGAGAAGAGGCTGTACAGCTGAATCACTCACGCTGTTTTCAAATGACTGATTTAATCTGCTAGTTTGTGTGGATTTATTTACTCATATAACCTATATGCTATACTGTTTGCTGAAATTTCCCTCATTATAAACTAAACCCCATCGAAATTCTGGGCAAGATTAAATATAACTCTGTTACAGAGATATGTTAAATACAATTCCATTATTATTATTATTATTATTATTATTATTATTATAAGGTAAGATGGCGCCACTCTTGGCAGCCTTCGTGGCGTCGTCCACAGTTGTTTTTATGTTTTTGTTAGTTTGTCCTGTCTTTAGTCATATCCCTGAAATCAGTTTCACCAGAGACGAACTGCTGGACATTCAGAAGTACACACCACCCGATATTTCACCAGATTTCGTTTATTCTGATGTTCTGCTGGACATTGTAGTCGGCGGAGCAGCGGTGCTGTTTAGACGCTTCAGGACACGCAGACGGGGGAAGCGAGCCAGCCCGCTCATGAAGCTTTGTCGGCGGGGATTAAGAACGCCGTTGCCTAGCGTCCATCTGGCGAATCTCCACTCTTAACCCAACAAAACGGACAAACTCCTTCTGCTTTCCCGGTTAAACAAGGATTTTTCAAACTCTGCTGCTCTGTGTTTCACGGAAACCTGGCTGAACAACGCCATACCGGACAGGCGCTTCATCTGCCGAGCTTTCAGCTGTTGAGAGCAGACCGCGACGCAGAATCAACGGGGAAATCGCGCGGCGGCGGGACATGCTTTTACATCAATGAAAGGTGGTGTACAGATGTAACAGTGTTAAAGAAGATGTGCTGTTCAGATCTAGAAACGCTCTTCATTAACTATAAACCTTTCTGCTCGCCGCGGGAGATTCACTCGTTCATTCTCGTGAGTGTTTACATTCCACCGCAAGCGCACGTGAGCTCAGCTTTACAGAAACTAGCTGATCTGATCACAGACACAGAACAACAACACCCGGACTCTGCTTTAATCATTCTCGGGGACTTTAATAATGCAAATCTCTCCTGTGGACTGCCAAAATACAGACAGCATGTTACATGTCCCACCAGAGACAGTAATATATTGGTCTCTGTATTGACAGTATATTGTATATTGACAGTAATATACTGTTACACAGCAATAAAGGATGCATATCACTCTGTTCCACGAGCAGATTTAGGACTCTCTGATCACTGCCTGGTTCATCTTATACCAACCTACAGGCAGAAATTGAAATCTGTTAAACCTGTGGTAAAGACTGTAAAGAGATGGACCAATGAGACAGAGCGGGTTTTACAAGCCTGTCTCGACCTTACTGATTGCAGTGTTTTTGAAGCTGCTGCAAATGATCTGGACGAGCTCACAGAGACTGTCACTTCATATATCAGTTTCTGTGAGGATTTGTGCATCCCTACCAGGACTCATTTAACCTACAACAATGACAAACCATGGTTCACTGCAAAACTCAGACAGCTCCGTCAGGCCAAAGAAGATGCTTACAGCAACGTGGATAAAGTCTTGTATAAACAGGCCAAATACACACTGGAGAAGGAGATCAGAGTGGCAAAGAGGAATTATTCTGAAAAAATAAGGATCCAATTTTCTTCCAGCGACTCAGCATCAGTGTGGAAAGGTCTAAAAGAGATAACCAACTACAAGACACCATCCCCCAGCACTCTGGAGAATCAACAACAGGCAGACGATCTGAATGAGTTCTACTGCAGGTTTGAAAAAACACCCCACACCCGCCCCGAACACCTCTCCACACAATGTGAGGGCTTATGTGAGGATCCTGTTTGTGGACTTCAGCTCAGCCTTTAACACTATCATTCCAAACCGCCTCCTGCCCAAACTAACTCAGCTCTCCGTGCCCACCTCCGTCTGTCAGTGGATCAACAGCTTCCTGACAGACAGGCAGCAGCTAGTGAGGCTAGGCAAATTACATTACATTACATTACATCTAGTCATTTTGCAGACGCTTTTATCCAAAGCGACTTACAATTGGGGAATACATAAAGCGATTCATCTTGAAGAGGCAATCAGACAGAGGAAGTGCTCGTAACAACAAGTCTCAGGCATTGTTCAAATAAGTACAAGCTAGAAAGGAAAGGAATTTTTTTTTTTTTTTTTTTTTTTTTTTTATAAAGATTAGGATGAAGTCAAGTAGTGCTGAAAGAGATGAGTTTTCAGTTGTTGCTTGAAGATTGATAGGGATCCAGCATTCCGGATAGGGGTGGGAAGATCATTCCACCAGCCAGGAATGGTGAATGAGAATGTTCTGGAGAGTGATTTTGAGCCTCTCTGTGATGGTACCACGAGGCATCGCTCACTAGCAGATCTCAGACTTCTGGAGGGGGTGTAGATTCGTAATAGTGAGTGGAAGTAGGCGGGTGCTGAGCCTGTGGTTGTTCTATATGCAAGCATCAGTGTCTTGAACTTGATCCGAGCTGCAACTGGTAGCCAGTGCAAGGAGATAAAGAGAGGTGTAACATGGGCTCTTTTGGGCTCATTGAAGACCAGTCGTGCCGCTGCATTCTGAATCATTTGTAGAGGTTTGATTGTGTTTGATGGAAGTCCAGCCAGAAGAGCATTGCAGTAGTCCAGCCTAGAAATGACAAGGGCCTGGACGAGAAGTTGTGCACCATGCTCTGTCAGAAAGGGCCTGATCTTTCTGATGTTGTGTAGTGCAAACATGCAAGATCGAGCAGTCTTTGCAATGTGCTCTTTGAAGGTCAACTGGTCATCAAAGATTACACCAAGATTTCTGACCGAAGTTGATGGGGCAATTGTTGATGAACCTAACTGAATCGTGAAGTCATGCTGTAGAGTTGGAGTAGCAGGGAAGACAAGAAGCTCAGTCTTTGCCAGGTTGAGCTGTAGGTGATGTTCTTTCATCCATGCCGAGATGTCCGCCAGGCAGCCTGAGATCCGTGCAGCTACTGTTGGATCATCTGGTTGAAAAGAGAGATAGAGCTGTGTGTCATCAGCGTAGCAATGGTAGGAGAAGCCATGTGCCTGTATGATGGGACCCAGTGATGTCGTGTATGTGGAGAAGAGGAGGGGTCCAAGAACTGATCCCTGAGGAACCCCAGTGACCAGCTGATGTGCTTTGGATACCTCCCCTCCCCAGGCCACCCTGAAAGACCTACCAGTGAGATAGGATTCAAACCAGCGAAGTGGAATCCCAGTGATGCCCAGAGATGAGAGGGTAGACAGGAGGATCTGATGATTAACAGTGTCAAACGCGGCAGATAGATCCAGCAGAATGAGGACTGATGATTTGGAGTCTGCTTTTGCAATTCGCAGGGCTTCAGTGACTGAGAGTAGCGCAGTCTCAGTTGAATGGCCACTCCTGAAACCTGACTGTTTAGCATCCAGTTTGTTGTTTTGTGAAAGAAACATTGAGACCTGGTTGAAGACAACTCGTTCGAGTGTTTTCGCTATGAATGGAAGGAGAGAGACAGGTCTGTAGTTTTCTATAAGAGAAGTGTTTAATGTAGGTTTCTTGAGCAGTGCGGTTACCCGGGCCTGCTTGAACGCAGTGGGGAAAATGCCTGTGAGGAGAGATGTGTTGGTGATGTGTGTGAGTGCTGGTAAGAGTGTGGGAGAGATTGCTTGGAGAAAGTGTGAGGGGATTGGATCTAGAGGACATGTTGTAGGATGGCTGGAGAGGAGAAGTTTGGATACCTCTGCCTCAGTGAGTGGACAGAAGGAGAAGATGGGAGTTTTAGCAGTGGATGTGGTTGGTTGGAGGTCGTGTGTGTGTGGAGGAGAGAACTGACTACTGACTGTTCTAGTTTTGCCTGTAAAAAAAGTGGCAAAGTCATCAGCTGTTATAGAAGTGGTGGGAGGTGGTGGAGGGGGACAGAGGAGAGAATTAAATGTTCTGAAGAGATTACGCATGTCTGGAGCGCTGTTGATCTTGTTGTGGAAATGTGAGGATTTGGCAGTGTGGACTTCAGCAGAGAAAGATGAGAGCAAAGACTGATACCTACTCAGGTCCGACAGATCGTTTGATTTACGCCATTTTCTCTCTGCCACTCTGAGTTTGGTCCGATGCTCACGAAGAACATCGGATAACCAGGGGTTAGAAGGGGCAACCCGTGCTGGGCTGGAGAAGAGAGGACAAATGTCGTCAAGACAAGAGGTTAAGGTCTGGCATAGAGTGTCAGTAGCTGCATTCACATCCAGAGATGAGAAATGGGTAGGTGAGGGAAGAGAGGAGGATACTACAGAGGAAAGATGTGAGGGAGAAAGGGAGCGTAGGTTTCGTCTAAAAGTAACCGGTAAGGGGGGTGATGGCACACGGGTATCAAAAAGTAATGTAAATGAAATGAAGAAATGGTCAGAGATATGTAGTGGTTGCACCAGAATGTTATCTGCAGTACAACTGCGTGTGTAAATTAAATCAAGTTGGTTGGCTGATTTGTGCGTGCTAGAAGTGGTAAGGCATTTGAGATCAAATGAAGCTAGGAGTGAATGGAAGTCTGTAGCATAAGGCTTGTCTAGATGAATGTTGAAATTGCCAAAGACTAAGAGTGGAGTGCCATCCTCCATGAAAGAGAACAGCAGCCCGTCCAGCTCCTCTAGGAAGGTGGCTAGAATTTGGCCAGAGGGACGGTAAATTACCACAATCTGGAGTTTTATAGGAGCTGTTACAGTAATCGCATGACATTCAAATGAGTTGTAATTCCACAGGGGAGAGTGGGTTGAGTATGTCCAATTCTTTGAAATGAGCAGCCCAGTACCCCCACCCCGGCCAACTTGACGTGGGGTGTGAGAGAAAGAGAAATTGTTAGAAAGAGCAGCTGGGGTTGCTGAGTCTTCTGGACGAATCCAGGTCTCATTCAAGCCCAAGATGCTGAGTGTGGATTGTAAAGAAAAAGCATAAATGAAGTCAGCTTTATTGACAGCTGACTGACAATTCCAGAGAACCACAGAGAAAAAAAGAGGTGCAGTAGAAGATGTAGAGATAGGGCAGAGGTTAGCAGGATTACGTTGCCGTCTGTGTGTGATGTTAGAGCGTGGTTGAGAGATAACCGGAATGGTTTGGAAACACATGATAGAGGTGGAAAGAAAGAGGACAGAAAAGGAGAGTGTGTGAGGGAAGATAGAAATGATACTTAAGTTCGTTGCTCGGTTAAAGTCGCGCAGGAAAAAGTCGTTCGTCTTTACACTTGTCGGTCTTCACACGAGGAGGCTGAACATGACGCTTCCGCGTCAGCGCAAGTACATCAAATAAATACACAGTCTAACAGACTAGAGTGAAAACAGCTGTGGCCGGCTTCTGATTAGCCCAGCCAATAGCCAAAAAGGAGTGCAAATAGCTCAAGACGAAACTAACACTTAGCACAAGGAGTAATGCAAATGACACAGGCTCCTTCTTAGCCGAGGCGCAAATTATTATAATTACCAGTAAGTGCAATCAAAAATATAAACCTCAACGAAAATGCAGAATAGAAATAGATAGGAAACGAAGTATTCCTTCCTAGCAGCAAGTAAATAATTTAAACAACAGATCTAAGAACAAGTATTACAACAACACTTACGCGTTGCCGTCCGTCTCTTCTGGTGACTTCTCCCCAGCATCCGCACCATCAGCACTGGTGCCTCCCAGGGTTGCGTCCTCTCCCCACTGCTCTTCTCCCTGTACACCAACGACTGCACATCTAAAGACCCCTCTGTCAAACTCCTAAAGTTTGCAGACGACACCACACTGATCGGCCTCATTTAGGACGGTGATGAGTCTGCTTACAGACAGGAGGTTAAGGAGCTGGCTGTCTGGTGCAGTCTTAACAACCTGGAGCTGAACATGCTCAAAACTGTGGAGATGATCGTGGACTTCAGGAGAAACCCCCCTGCACTCCCCCCACTCACCATCATGAACAGCACTGTGACTGCAGTGGAGTCATTCAGATTCCTGGGCACCACCATCTCCCAGGACCTGAAGTGGGACATTCACATATACTCCATTGTTAAAAAGGCCCAGCAGAGGCTGTACTTCCTTCACCAGCTGAGGAAGTTCAACCTGCCACAGGAGCTGCTGAATCAGTTCTACTCCGCCATCATTGAATCCGTCCTCTGCACTTCAATAACTGTCTGGTTCAGCTCAGCTACCAAATCTGACCTCAGAAGACTACAGAGGGTAGTCCGGACTGCTGAGCGAATCATTGGTACAACCCTCCCCACTCTCCAAGAACTGTACTCATCCAGAGTGAGCAAAAGAGCTGGCAAAATCACTCTGGACCCTTCACATCCAGCACACTCCCTCTTTGAACTGTTACCGTCTGGTCGACGCTACAGAGCTCTGAGCACCAGAACGACCAGACACAGGAACAGTTTCTTCCCTCAGGCAATCCATCTCATGAACACTTGACAATATTAACAAACACTATTTATACACTTATTTATCTAATACACTTAGTTAGTCTACATTTCAATTTGCACATAATATACTTGTACATACAAAACTGTCTACTGTTATATACCTGTACATACAATTGTCAATTTGTATATTTTTATTCCTTATTTACTTGTTCTTTTTAATTCTTCTTTTTATTATCTGTGTTTTTTGTTCTGTCACTGTCATTCTGTTGCGCTGCGGTAGCTTCTGTCATGAAAACAAATTCCTCGTATGTGTAAAACATACCTGGCAATAAAGCTCATTCTGATTCTGATTCTGATTATTATTAAAAAAAAAAAATAATAATTCCAGGCCTGGAAATTTCTGTTTCAAAATTTCATGGCTTTTCCAGGTTTTTCATGTACGAACCCTAATAAAAGCAACTGATGCATGCTGTTAATCATGTGATTGCGCGAATGCTCCGCTACCTCTCCCTCCTCTAATCACATGCCGGATCCGTCACCCCGCTTTGTTCCAGGACCACGCAATTTACAAATTAAGCACTGACTGGCACCATTGGGGCACTGCTTGGAGTGGGTTCAGAAACCTCTTCAATCACACCCAGCCGCTCCATTCTGTCCAATTCCTGTTTTACCTTCCTAAGCATTGGGATTGGTACTCTACGAGCTACATGAACACTATGAGCATTATTTTGAGCATTATATTAACCCATCAGTCCCAAAGAGCCGAACACACTCTTTCTTATTTTGTCTGTTCTCTTTATTAGCTCCATTTGAATTACAGCACTGCATCCCAGCAGATCTCCAACATGGGCTCCTCTCACCACATATCAAGTATGTATTTTTGTACGCTTACTTTTGTTCTCATCTGACCCATACACTCCAGCTTGCTACCAGGACTGTTCAGTATGACATTTGATTTGCTCAGTGGTATCTTATTCTTCTGGCTTTAATAGCTTTTCTCAGACATAACAGTGGCATCGGCACCAATCTTTCTTTGAATCTGTTTCCACTCCGGCCATTCACTTGGACTCTCAACTGGGACAAATAAGTAAGCAATAAGGTACTCGAGGCTGTGCTGTATTGTGAATAAATCACAGCTGAAGGGCGTTGTTAGGCATGATGCGAAGTGGAGTCCCTGCAACCCCTTCAGCCATGATTTATTCATGATACAGTACGGCCTCGAGTACCTTATTGCTTTTATAATACGGTTACCACATAATAAAAAATATTAAAACCAAAAATTTATGTATTGAAATGTTACTTTTTTGAAGCATGTTCGTTAAATGCTGTCCTTCCGTTAAAAAACTAGTTCCTGACAGCAACAGTAAACAGCAAGAGAATGTTCCGAACATGCCTCATCTAATGGAGCTTAAATAAAAACTGAGAATAGGAGCTCTTATCAGCCGCTGTGTTGTTTGTTTTAACACCATATATGATATTTTCTCACACACATACATCTGCTTATCTGTCAGCATGAGAAAACGTCTGTTTTCTGTCTTTTAGTTCTAAAACAGACAGATTTGCAGCACAGCGTGAGTTTATAAGCATCATTACAGTGTAAACTGATGGACATACAGACTCATACCTGAAACAGAAAACTAATAAATTCAGTAATATTCCAGCAATATTAATATTCCATTATAGATGAAAGATGCAACATAACGCCAGCAGGGGTTACTCATACTTCATTAAATAAATAACAAACAGTTAATTCTGCCGAAATACATAATAAATGAAACAGTTTTGATGGTATATTATTGATTGTTTATGTTGCTCAGTGATACACAGAGCTGTTGGGTGAAGCGGTCATAGCTCTGCTGTATCATCAATAAAACACAGCTGCTGACCAATCAGTATCCAGGAATGGAACTAACCATTTTATAAAAAAAAAAAAAAAAAATACAAAGAGCAATGTGCAACATTTTCCCAAAATTAGTCCTACACTTAAAATTCAGTTTTATTTCTTCCCCACTAAGTACTAGATACTAGATGAACTTAGATTTTATACAATTATTGTGCACTGCTGAATTATCCACCTGCATGAAAGGTTTTTGTTTTTTGTTTTTTTTTTAATTAATATTTGTGTATTTTCATTGTTCTTTTGTGTTTTATAGCAGTTTATTTTAACATTTCAATGCATCTTCATTTTGAATACAATTTGTTAAATGTTACCTGCAGAAATCCTGATGTTTCTGTCTGACTTGTTTAAACACACTCATCTGATCATAAACTCCTCCCTCTTACAGCTCTTACCAGGAAGAGACTGAGGAGTTATGTCTGCTTTCTGTCACACTGACTCTCTTCTCTACTGACAAAAGCAATAAAGAACCAGCCATCAGTGAAGAACCAAGAAAAACTCTTTACAGAAGGATCTTTGTGAAGTTTGTTTCTGAATAGATAGTAGATCTTTGTGATTCTCATTGTGATTCATTTTTCAAACCGTTGTTCAGAAAGTGAAAGTAAAGTTTAGATCTCTGGAGCTCAAAGACTGGAAATGGCTTCACTATCTGAAGATGATTTTTCTTGTCCTGTATGTCAGGAAATCTTCAAGAATCCTGTTGTTTTATCATGTAGTCACAGTGTGTGTAAAGAGTGTCTTCAACAGTTCTGGAGAACCAAGAAATCTCAGGAGTGTCCCGTCTGCAGAAGAAGATGCTCAAAAGAATATCCTCCAGTTAATCTTGCGTTAAAAAACTTGTGTGAGTCGATCCTGAAGGAGAGAAATGAGGTTCGTTCATCAGGATCTGAGGAGATCTGCAGTTTACACAGTGAGAAACTCAAACTCTTCTGTCTGGAGGACAAACAGCCGGTGTGTGTAGTGTGTAGAGATTCAAAACAACATGACAATCATAAATTCAGACCCATCGATGAAGTGGTTTCATCATATAAGGTGAGAGAAACGACTTTTAGCCAACTTCATGTTGTTTTAAAAGTCCTGTTTAAGTGTTGAATTGATTGATCAGAGCTGCTTGTGTTTAGTCCAGCTGAACTCCATTATCAATGAAGTTTCATAGATTTGGGGAATTAATAACTATGGAGGCAAATAGATCTTCACACAGACCCAGCTGGTATTGGATAACTTTTTTTTCTTTTTTTTTTTACTTCAATAAATAACTTTGTCATTTACAAACCGTGCTTTGTGTTCACTCAGGTTGGCTTTCTTTTATGTCAGGTTTTAATTTCTGAATTAATTTAGTGTGAGATGTTCACAAAAACAGAAGAAATCTGCATACTTTTGCACTGCATTATATGATCATATCACTGGATTGTTTTATTATATTTTTTCACTGTAATCTGGTGTTTTATGTATTTTTATTTTGTGTAATTCTAGGAGGAGCTGAATACAGCACTGAAATCATTACAGAAGAAACTTACACACAATGAAAACATTAAAGGAGAGTTTGAGAAAACAGTTGAACACATCAAGGTGAGGAAACAGAATCCAGAGTGTTACGGTCTAACTCGTTCCAAGACCACCACATAAAGAGGGAGACAGGCAAGGAAACAGGGTTTAAATAATTATAATTTATTAGGAAAATAAATTAAGCAATGAAAAATAAATAATGTTCTTTGTCTAGGGAAAAAGAAATAAGAAAAAAAAAAATCAATTAAATATACAGTGTATGTCTAGGGAAAAAGAAACCCCAAGGTGTGAGCGTCCGCAATAATGTTATCTTTTCCACTGATATATCTAATGTGGGTACTGTTATAGAATCAAACTCCAATTATTATTATTATTATTATTATTATTATTATTATTATTATTATGTGTTGATTTTGATTCTGCATTTTATTAATAAATACCAAAGGGTTGTGATCTGTATATATGACTATAGTGCTGGTGGATGACCTCAAATATACTTCAAAGTGTAGAACAGCAAGAATTAGAGCAAGTGCCTCGCTCTCAATGGTAGAGTAAGCCTGATGATGATGGATAAACTTCTTAGAGAAGTAACATACTGGATGTTCTGTACCGTCTGAGCTCACCTGCGTTAAAACAGCACCAGCCAACACTTCTGCATTGTTAAATGCTTCCTGACACTTCTCTGACCACACAAATGGCCCTTTGGTACTAAGACGATCAGTTATTGGCACCACAACAGTGGCAAAGTTTCTACTAACACCTCTATAGTACCCTGCCATACCCAAAAATCTGTGAAGTTCATGTTTTGAGGCACAGGGAATTCACAGATAGCTCAAGCTTCACTTCTACAGGCCTAACCTGCCCACCACCTACCACCTTACCAAGATAGGTAACCCTGGCTTTCCCAAACTCACATTTGGCCAGGTTTATAGTAAGGTTAGCAGCGGTGAGATGAGAAATGATTTGTGACAAGTGATCACTCCAGATATTACTATATAAAACCACATCATCAGTGTAGGCCTCACATCCACGCATCCCATATAAAACACTGTTAACAAGACAAGTAACTGGAGCATTTCGTACTCCAAATGGCATAACTTTATTCTGTAAGAAATGGTCAGGTGTCACAAAAGCAGACAACTCTTTTTCTCGATCGGTTAAAGGCAGCTGTCAGTATCCTTCAAGGATCAAATTTGCTCACAAAATGAGTGAAGCTAACTCTATCGACGCAATCATCACACCGTGGTAAAGGATAACAGTCAGGCTTTGTAACCGCATTAAGCTTTCTATAGTCGTCCCATCTGGGTTATTAACCAGCAGACAGGGGAGCTCCATGCACTGAAACTGGGCTCAGCAAGATTGTGAGTTAAAAGATATTCGACTTCTTTACCTAGTATTTCCCTCTTCCTAGGATTGACACGATATGAATGCTGTTTAATAGATGGTGCTGTACCAACATCACTATCATGATGAATCAGAGGTATGAGTTGGAACATCAGGGAACAAGGAAGTGAAAGAGTTAATTAACTCAGTAATATTTACTCTCTCCTGGGCAGTCAGATGAGAAAGATGTACTTCGAGGTCGGCTAAAACCTCTGTGTCCTTAAGACGTCCTTCTACAACTGCTTGAGAAGAATCATTCACACCCTCTTTAACCTCCTCACTGGTAGAACCAGGAGACTCCAAGCTCTGATTTACAGTGAATGAAGTACAGTCAGACACAGAATAACCAGCAGTAATAGCAGCAGAGATTACATCAACAGACACAAACACTTCACCTGTGAACACACACTGCAACATAAGGGCAACACTTCTTTGGGTTACTTCAGTGTAGTTGCTACTCTGTAGCTGTAGATCACTATATACAGTTATGATCTGATATATTTAATATAATGGACTCCAGCTGATTATTTGTGTAAATGACGATCATAAATCTGCTTCTGGATCATTATATGTCGGTCTCTGAGTTTCTCTCAGATCTGAATGATGTGATTGTGTTGATGTGTGTTGATGGAGAGGATTGAAGTGAATGTGGTTTGATTTCAGTCTCAAGCTGAGCACACAGAGCGTCAGATTAAACAGCAGTTTGAGAAGCTTCATCAGTTTCTCAGAGATGAAGAAGAAGCTACAATCACTGCACTGAGGGAGGAAGAGGAGCAGAAGAAGCAGATGATGAAGGAGAAGCTGGAGGAGATGAACAGACACATCTCAGCTCTTTCACACACAATCAAAGACACGGAGGAGATGATGAAAGCCAGTGATGTCTGCTTTCTGAGGGTCTGATTTCAGATGATTGATTGATTGATTGATGATTGATTGAGTTGTTGATGATCAATGGTGTGTTTGTTCTGCAGGAGTTTCCAGTCTCAATGGAAAGGTGAGTGATCTGCTGGTGTCTCTGGTCTCTCTGCTTCTGATCCAAAGCCACTGCGGTTCTGATCCTGAATGTTCTTCCAGAGTCCAGATCTCATCACAGCCGGATCCACAGACGCCTTCTGGAGCTTTGATTCATGTGCCACGTTACTTGGGCAACCTGCCCTTCAGAGTCTGGAAGAAGATGCAGGACATCGTCCAGAACAGTGAGTCTGACTGCAGAAGATCTGAGCTCGCATACACACACACACACACACACACACACACACACACATATACACACACACACACACACACACGCACACACGCGCGCACACACGCGCGCACACACGCACACGCGCACGCACACGCGCACGCACACGCGCACACACACGCACACACACACACACACACGCACACACACACGCACACACACACACGCATACACACACACACGCACGCACACACGCACGCACACACGCACGCACACACACACACACACACACATACACACACACACACACACACACACACACACACACACACACACACACACACACACATACACACACACATACACACACACACACACATACACACACACACACACACACACACACACTGGAAATGATGCAGTATTGACAGATTTCAGCATTAGATCATCTACTGGACCAAAATCAGCAGCTGAACTTTAGAAAGGGGTGTAAAAGTACTCAAAAATTAAACTCAAGTGAAAGTACAGATATTCTGTGAAAATTTTACATAATTAAAAGATTTTAAATTGTACTCAAGTATTTAAAATGTAGATGTAACCTAACAAAAGAAAAAAACAAGAAAGGAGATTCTTCTTTCATCATATTGAACCATTTTCTCAATGCAAAGTGAAATTGCTTCAAAATAAACTGCATAAAATATGTTGTCAGACAGACACAAGTTTAATTTAAAGGGAGAAGACAAAATGCAGTGGCACAGATCAAACACATCTATCTAATGCAATAACAACAATTAAAATGCAGCACAGTGGAGCACAACAAAATCCATCCTTTACACCTTAATGCCATCCCATACGTGTACGACTTTATTTCTTCAGAAGAACACAAACTAAAAAAAAAAAATCAATCTTTCGACACATAATGCAAGTGTACGTCATGTCCAAAAATGATGCTTCAAAAACTATACAAAGAGAAGATATAACCTCATATACTCATATGACCTCTGTTGAGTTCTTCTTAAACAGAACAACAGGTGTGTGTAAGAAACATACAAATACTCTTTCTTTTTACTTTACCGTCGTGTTCACTTTGTGTGGTTTTGCAGTGGTCCTGTACACTTGCATTAGATGCACTAAAAGCCTTTCTTTGTGTTCATCTGAAGAAATTCAGATATATCTGGGATGGCATGAGGATGAGTAAATGATGAGAGGATTTTAATTTTTGTGTGGAGTATCTCTCTGATGAGCCAGATGTGATGCAGAGGCCAGAAATATATTCCAGACAGAATATAAGAACTTTTGTTAAATGAATGATGAGTGACATACAATTAAAACATATAATATTATATTGACTTTTTGAAAAAGCCACTTTTTTGTGTTGTCTTCTCAACGCTGCTGTCTGTAACAATAATTCTTATTTTAATTGTTTATTTGGGGCATTTAGAGTTTTTTTTTTCCTAGCAAATACTTATATATAATTATTTATGACTAATTAGATTAATTAATGAGCAAATCGTATTTTCATAATTATTTAGATTAAATAATTTATTGACAGTGTTACTGAATATATCACTATAATACAACTCACTAAACATCACTAAACATGACCTACAGTTCATTTAACACACTTTTTGTAGATTTTTGTAACATTTTATTTAAAAAGTAATCATGGCCACTGAAACATGAATTGTATTTATATTCTTATCACTGATTTTATTTGCATTCAGTCAATATAGGACACAGACAGCTAATGACTTCATCAGAACAGACAAAAATAATGAGTAAATAATGAATAAACTTAGCTACCTTCATATGCTATTTCATATTTGATGGCAAATAAATTTTGAAGACCGGATGAAAGTTTTAAGCCGAAATATGAGCTCGATGCATGAAAACAAACCTCATTAGCGGCAGGTTTCAGCTTCTGTTCCATATTTAACGTGTGTAAGATAAAATAAAAATGCAAAAATGTAATCAGTACTTTTTAAGTTGAAACAAAATTGTGAAGAGTAAAAAGTACTGTTTTTCCTTCATAAAAGTCATCAAGTAAAAGTACAGCAGTCACTTTAAATTGTACTTGAATAAAGTACAAATACCCCAAAATAATACTTAAGTACAGTAATCAAGTAAAATTACTCGAGTGTTTTACACCCCTGCTTTTAGAAATAATCAGTCCCAGAATTCAGTGCACTTGAATTTCATTTTCAGTCTCATGAAAGACACAGAAGTGATTTCAGCAGTTTTTAAGAGTCTTTATTTCATCAGACTGACAGAGACATTTCTACACAAGAAGGTTTTTATTTCCCATATTACTGCTGTTTATATTTAATTATTTATTCATATTTAGAATTATATATATATATATATATATATATATATATATATATATATATATATATATATATATATATATATATATTCTTCAAGAACAGGCTAAAAACACATCTCTTCCATCTTTATTTGACCCTTTAACTCTAGCACTCTCCATTCCAAGAGATTCTTTAAAAAAAAAAAAAAAAAAACTTGCCCCTTTTAGTCTTGCACTTTATTCATTTACTAGCTGCTAGTTTTTTATTAAAAAACAAAAAACAAAACTAACACTAGCTTCTCTATTTTTTTTATTCTTTTTGTATTCTAACTGTATTCTTTTTATTTATTCTACAGTTAACAAAAACCAAAAAGGGCTCTAACACTAGCTTGCTCTATTCTTTTTCTATTCTATCTGTTTTTCTTTTTATTTATTATATAATAAAGAAACAAACCTTGCTGTGTGTACTGTGTTAAGCTAACCGAGACTTGTTATAGCTCTTGCATGTTGTTGCTCTTTTGTTGATTTTGATTGCTTCTATTGTTCTCATTTGTAAGTCGCTTTGGATAAAAGCATCTGCTAAATGACTAAATGTAAATCTAAATTATTTATATATATATATATATATATATATATATATATATATATATATATATATATATATATATATAGCTTCCTTTTAATATGCACAATTTTAATTAATTATATTTCATTTTTAGTTTTAGTCATTTGAATACCTTGACATTGATTTATTTTATTTCGAATAGTTGCCAAAACAACTTTTCTAATCATTCAATTTTTTTTATTATCATCTATAATTTATACTTTATTTTAAGCATCATTTTAATTACTGAATAATTAAATCAATAACTGAATAATTTTAGTTGTAGTTTTTGTTAATACCAGCAAGCTTATTATTGTTCTTCTTCTTATTAATAACATTTATTATTAATAATAACATTTATTATTATTATTATTATTATTATTATTATTATTATTTCATTGAATTATTGTGGAATAAAATCTAGTGTTTATTTTTAATAATAATAAGCAGCATTCAGTAAATAGCTTTGAGATTCATACAAGAGAAACACTGAGGAAAATTAAATAGAGATAAACGTTATTTATTCTGCATTATTATTATAATTTATCTCATTTGAATATGAAATCATGTAAAGTTCTGTTCAAAGGTTAGATTTTGTATTAAAAGCAGCTTCTCACTATAATTTAATATAAATGAGAGCGTAAATGAAATGAATATGTTTTCAGTTTGTGTCACTGTTTCTGATTGATCTTTCAGTATGGATAAATCACACAGAGAATGACTGACAGTGATGAGAGGAAAATGTCTGATGTGTTTGATCAGCAGGACGAGTGTCATAATTCATAATCATCTGTGTTGGGTTCACTCTTGATCATTATATGAGCATCAGAATAACAGCATCTGTTGATTGTGTCTCATCAGCTCCTGTGATTCTGGATCCAAACACGGCTCATAGACATCTCATTCTGTCTGATGATCTGACCAGTGTGAGAAACAGCAAGAACAATCAACCTGTTCCTGATAATCCAGAGAGATTTGACTGTCATCCCTGTGTTCTGGGTTCAGAGGGTTTTAACTCAGGAACACACTGCTGGGATGTGGAGGTTAAACAGAGTTCAGACTGGAGACTTGGAGTAACTACAGCATCAAACCAGAGGAAGAGACTGGGTTTCTATAACACTGATGTCTGGAGTGTACGGTATAGTCAGTACGGATGGTATTTTGGTTCTGGTTTTCGTGTTAAACAGGATCTTGATCGTGTGAGAGTGAATCTGGACTATGACAGAGGAACAGTGTCATTCTCTGATCCTGTAACTAACACACATCTACACACATTCACAACCTCCTTCACTCACACACTCTTTCCTTTCTTTAGTTCTTCTTCCTCTCTGAGGATCTTAGCGATCAATAGTCAGTAATCTGTAGCTCTGGATCTTCCTGCTTTCATCTTTCATCATGTTTCAATATTTAATCCAGATCACATGAGTAAGAGACTGTTGATCTGAACATCAGACCAGAAAACAAGCACATTTATTCATCTTTAAAAATAAAAAATGATTAAAACACGTGATGAAGGGTTAAAATAAATCATCTTAATCATATCTGACCAATGAGAAACAGTGATCCGTCACAAATTCCTGCCCATAACACCCTAGCAACGACATAGCAACCACTCAGACAACCTAGCAACAATCCAGAGTACCATAGCAACTGCATAGCAACCATGAAAATACCGTAGCAACCGTGTAGCAGCACTCTTGTTGGTGATCTGTGTGTTTGTGTCTCAGAGAAACAGCAGCGACTCAAAACCTGCAAACTTCAAACTTTAAAACCATTTCAGACATCTGCAGTAGTTACATAATAATATCATATTTTCTCTGTTATTCCACTGAAAGAGTCGCTTCAACACATGTTCAGTGTTTGTTGTAAATGAATAATTGTTTATTTCAGTTCTAGAGATTAAATGATCATTTGTTTATTGCTGATCCACAACAATGCTGAATGAAATATTATTTAGTCTAGAAATACTTGATTCAGCTGTTTATGAATCTAATTCTCAGATCAAATGATCAAATGAGAATCACTGAAATCTCTGACAAAGTCTGAATCAGTTTCACAACAAATATTAATAATCACTTGTATAATCTAACAATGTGTGATTTCATGATTTCAGTGTCATTTTCAGAATGAAACATTAAAAATGTATCATGATAATTAGGTTTTAAATTGTGGTAAAATGTCTGGAAACCCTGATTTTTTTCTTTGTTTCTCCAACAAAATATTCAAGTCATGTTTATTTCTATAGAGCTATATATAATACAGACTGGTTCAAAGCAGCTTTACATTAATAAACAGGAAAATCACAGCATCAGTGTTGGAAAATGTCTTAAATTTTTAAATTTTTCTTAAAGTTTTAATGTCAGATATAAAGCAGATCTATAGAAGACAATATATCGTATCATTATTCAGATTAATAGATGAAGTGTCCTGGTTATGATCTGGTTTGGTTTAGTTTTAGCTGTGTTTCTGTTATTCATTAGTTTCTATGGTTTGTGATTAATTAGCTCCACAGCTGTTTCAGTTCTCTCTAATCATCTTTTCTAGTATAAGTCCTGTGTTTCTCCTCAGCTCTTTTAATGTTATTTGTGTTGGTTTTCTGTGGATTTGTTATTAAAGGACACTAGCTCTTCTTCTGCTCCTGCGTCGTGTGCTTTATGAAGCCAGCACATGACATGAAGTCAAAGTAAATGAATAAATGAGTGTAATAGAAATCCTTCAGCTGCTGATGATAAATCAGTGCAGCTTTACTGTCATCTAGATCTGAAACTGAGCATCTGACTGAAAATATCAGTGCCTTCATTACAGATGACACTCCACAATAATAAGAAACTGTTTGTAGTTAATAAATCTACCCATACAAAAAAAAAAAAAAAAAAAAAAATCAAAATTCAAAATATTTTTGGCCATTTTTTGTATTTAAAAAAATTGTAAGAAAACGGTCAAATGACTGTCAGCAACAGCTGCCTATAAATAAATAAATAAATAAAATATCCTAGTTTAAATAAAGTGCAAAAAACTCTGATCTCTGGTTACTAACTGTTAGTTATTAATTTCACACTGCTGTGATGTTTTGAAAGATTGATTTTTGAGATTAATGCACTGATTCTTGATGTCTCTGAGCATCTAAAACACGTTAAAGCATTTTCTTTATATTGATTAAAAAAAAAAAAAAAAAAACATCTGAACATCTTATTGGCTCAATTAGAGATGTGCCCGAAGCCGAACACCTTATTCAGAAAACCACGAATAATGGCTTCAAAACGAATAACGAATTTATCCGAATAACAGAAAAAAATATTCAGCAGACACAATCACGTTTGCTGGAACAGCACTACATCAGTGAGGTCTGATAATGGCTAGTACTGCTTTGATAGAGTTTGACACAGTTTCGTACAGATAATATCATGCTGATCATTGCGTTTATTTAATGAATGTGGTCTCCTCAGCAATAAACTATCCGCGCGCTCCTTTTCTGATCGCTGCTGTCAGTGCCGGCGAAGCAGTGTTGCCAAATATTGCTACAAACAGAACCAATCCCCTAAAAAATGCACCAAAATAAGTTTAAATCTTGTATTTTGCAAATAGGATACAGAATCTCTAACCTCAACCTTCATCTTCCCACTTTATTAATGCCCTAATTACTTTATTAACGCTGTTACATTAAGTACTAAAACAAGTCCAGCGACGCTTATAATAACTAGATCTGGCAACATGGAGCGGAGCGGAGGCTGCACTTGCACCAAACTCCTTCACTCCTGCGTTTCGCAGCTGCTGCGAGTCAGACACATGAATTTATTCAGCGACATGATTTTAAATAATTTTTCATATGTTTTCAAATTTTATTTTTGAACATGAAACATTTACAGAGGTCTGGATCTCATAGCTGGCTATGGGCCTGGTGTGTAAAGTGAATGAGTGTAAACTATAGCCTATATGAATGAAATGAGCGCAAATCAATTCTATGCGCATCTCTCAGAAATCAGAGCTTTGTCTGGAGTTATATCAACTCGACAAAAATATCCTAAAAACGGTCCTAACTTCAAACCTTTTTGAAATCCAACTGTAAAAACGCATTACATTAGCCCTTTTCGCGAATGGCATTAAATTTAATTATATAAGACGAAGAAAAGCGATGTTTGATCAAGGCTTTTGGAGGATCCAAATGATTTGTTGCGCTGTTGATAAAACAGCTCGTAAATGATCGCAGACTCCCGCAACACATGATCTCTAAGTTACTTAAAGTTCAAGCGAACTTTTTTTTCTACCAGTGCTCTTATTTAAGATTATGGATGCTTGTCTCTAGTCAAATTTGTACACAAAGTCTCACTGGAAAATAAGAAGAATAAAGTTATTTTTCTTTTTTGATAAAGTTTTAAATAGAAGATATTTACAAAGTTATAATTTTAATAAAAAAAAAAAAAAATACTTTATTTAACTATGCAAGGCATATTTGTTAAATGAAAACTAGGAATCGAACAGATTTGCATTTAAAATGGTATTTTCATGTAATTTGACGAACTTCCGGTTTAAGCCACGCCGGTTTCCGGATCTATCCGAATACAGATACAAATAATTTTGAGATTGTCACAGATACAGATACAGATACAAATAATGGCTCCACTGCACACCCCTAGGCTCAATACTGATGCCATAATCTCACAAAGCTGCAGTAAATCATTTAAAGGTAGCAGTTAATGAATTAATGAGTTATTCTTAACACTAGAACCGCCACGGGGTAAATTTTACCCGTGGCTGTTTTTCAAATGTACATAACAGATTTTCAACAAAACATTCAAGTCTCCCAGTCATTGACTTTTACTAAAATTATGTAATTTACAATCCAATATTGTTAAAAATATTTAGATAAAACCAGATAAAAAAACGGAGCATTTATACCTATAAGCGCCGCGCGGGTCAAATTTACCCGCTATATAATGCATGTATTTTCACGCTGTCATTTTCTTGCCGCTTATGTTTTAACATTGTACATTTCTAGGCAACGCCTTTCACTCACTCATTTAGCGGTTATCAGTTTCATGAATAAAGTCAAAATGACTAAAAGAAGGCGATTTATGGAAGGTAGGTATTAGAAACACTAAATGCCGTGCGTGATGGAGAGTCTGATGGTAAGTTATGCGTCCTGGGTCAGCTCAGCATCTGACGGCTCATCTGACAGTGATCCAGACATCATATTTAGATGTTTTAGCTTAACGTTACTCATAATTGGTCAAACTTTGGTTTTATTATTTAATTTTTGTCTTGCCATATCGTTTATTGTTCGCTACTGTGTTGCTATTTATTCTAGTCTGGCCGTTTCCTGAAGAAAAAAAAAAAATAAAAATCCAATCTATGATGTAATGAATAAAAAAAAAAAAAAATTATTACCCGAAGTTTATTGGTGTTGTTCTCTTGTTCAAATTATAAATGATATAACTAAACAAATTAATAAGGTGAAGGCTTAGGTGAAGCTGTGCGCTTGAATTTGTCATAGCATCATCCTATACAGTGTGGTGAATTATTATTGCTCATTATTGTCTATTGGCTATTTTAGTAATTTAAATAACATGGGTTATCCTAATATATTGATTAATGACATTGTAATATAATATTACACCACCCAAATATTTACTACCTTCTAATTTTCGTTGTCAGTGAAGGCTTTTTTTTTTTTTAGCTTACTGACCATAATAGATTAGTGTAGGCTGCATTAAAAAGTCTTGAACATAAAACAGGGTAAAAATATAGTTGACGACTAGACATAATCATTTCATGACTCTAGACACTTCTTTGCGAAGACAGTGGCATAATACAGTGAAATAATATGTTCTTTAGCCATACAAAAACAGTTGCCATGTGTGTGGGTAAAATTTACCTGCTGGCGCTTTTAGGTATACAGCGATCTCTGGCGGTTCTAGTGTTAATGACTCTAATAAATAGCAATAAATGATCACCTGATCAGATTTTCTCTTTTATTTGAATGTGCTTTAGAAACACAAAGAGAGCTAAACACAATGCAACTCGCGTAAAGTAAGAACTGTGAGATATAAAGTTTATAAATAGCAGTTTATATCTCACAATTACGAGAAAAAAAAGTCAGAATGGTAAGATAAAAAGCTGCAAATGACCTTTATTTTTTACTCCATGGTGGAAACAAGCTGCCATAAAAAGACAAGTAAACCTGAATTAATACACAATGTAATGTAACCTACTAATAAATGTCAATGCCAGTTAAACTTTTATTAAATTGTAATCTTTTTAAAATCAGCCTTCAGTTTTTTGACTGCATCTGATTATGAAGCATTGTTTTTGTCCGTCATGCATTTATTTGTACTATTTTTTTTATATTTTTGTTGTATAATTCCATAAATATATAATAAATAAATTCAGCCGAGCAGTTTGTGGTTTTCTGCCTTTATTGAACATTAACACTGCATTTGGCCCATTTTACAACACGATTCATGAATTAAAATCACAGCACTATACATGCATGCTGGAAACCTTTTACCACATATGGCTGCATCCAGATATTATTTAATAATCCTTCATCCAGTAGCTTTTCTCTCCGTGACAACAAAAGCAGACTTATATATGTTGTTAGCAGTTAGAGCTAAACATTAGGTGGGAGGAGCTCTGGGAGGAGCTGAGTAAATTTATTCTCATGTCACACAACAGCAGATTCGACTAGGAGCAGGCACAATTCAGATAACTTAAAATATAATTGTTACTAGTCAAAATTGAATTAGATATATCTCTAATTACATTTGCATATGTGTGATGCGTCTATTGAAGATATCTGTGACGTAATTACAGATATCTTAAATGGAGTTTTGACTAGTCATAAAGTATTTAGAGATATCTATAATCTGATTTCTTACTAGTGCAATTATAATTGCAGATATGTCTAATTATCATTGTGACTAGTCAAATTATAATTATGACTAGCCGAATTACAATTGTAACTATGTGAACTATATTTTATGGATAGTCAAACCAAAGTTTTAAATGTTAAAATGGCTTGCCATAGTGGAGCTGTAGCCGCGCCCTCAACATAAGCTCTCACACACTGCACACATTTATCATCTACAGCAACTCATTATCATTACTCATCATCACAGACACTGGAGAAACTCTGGGACAAATAAAGAGCAATAAATAAAACACATAGAAGGGTTTTGAGGTCTTTTATTATTAATATTTGTGTATTTCCATTGTGTATTTTATTCAAGGTTATATAGCATTGTATTTTACTGTTTTAAAGCAAGTTCATTTTGAATACAATTTGTTAAAGTTTTACCTGAAGAAATCCTGATGTCTGTTTTGCAGTGTCCGAAATCGTTCACTCATTCACTAATCCCTATACAGCTGTTGAGTGCACTTTATCAGAAAGGAGTGAACGAAATGAAGCGAGAAAATTCAGACACTGACATATACACAAAAATCTCTGTCACATATTTGTACTTTTATCTTACATGTACCTTATGTGTTTTTGAACAGACAGCAGATCGCTGGAACTCAGAGTGAAAATGGCTTCACTATCTGAAGATGATTTTTCTTGTTCTGTATGTCATGAAATCTTCAAGAATCCTGTTGTTTTATCATGTAGTCACAGTGTGTGTAAAGAGTGTCTTCAACAGTTCTGGAGAACCAAGAAATCTCAGGAGTGTCCCGTCTGCAGAAGAAGATGCTCAAAATCTGAACCTCCAGTTAATCTTGCGTTAAAAAACTTGTGTGAGTGGTTCCTGAAGGAGAGAAATGAGGTCCGTTCATCAGGATCTGAGGAGATCTGCAGTTTACACAGTGAGAAACTCAAACTCTTCTGTCTGGAGGACAAACACCCGGTGTGTGTAGTGTGTATGAATTCACAAAAACATGACAATCATAAATTCAGACCCATCGATGAAGTGGTTTCATCATATAAGGTGAGAGAAATTAGTATTTTAACTTCATACTGTTTTAAAAGTCCTGTTTAAGTGTTGAATTGATTGATCAGAGCTGCTTGTGTTTAGTCCAGCTGAACTCCATTATCAATAAAGTTTCATAGATTTGAGGAATTAATAATTTTCACACAGGCCCAGTTGGTATTGGAGAACTTTTTGCTTTAATATAACATTGTCATTTACAAACTGTGCTTTGTGCTCAGGTTGCTGTCACGGTTATGGTTTGTTTTTGTTCAGTATCTGTTTCCACATTTCCCTGAGTTCCCGTGTCTATTAGTTTCCATGGTTTTTGATTAATTACTCCACCTGTTTCTGTTCTCCCTGATTACGTTCCCTGTTTATAAGTCCTGTGTTCTCCCCTGGTCCTTTGTCCGCTATTGATTTGGATTTGTGTTGCTGAATGTTGGATTTACACCTGGATTTATGATTAAATACCCTGCTTACTCTGTTCCTTTGTCGTGCGCTTCATTCCTAACCAGCTCACACGTTACAGAATAGCGGACCCTCATATTGAGTCAAATTTAGCGGCGTTTTTCTTTCTGTTTGTTTTTGTTTCTTCCGTTCTTCTCCGTGGATGTTGGAGAATAATGGACTATTTTTCTCCGTCTGCTCCACTGAGGACATCTCCAGCCCCACTCCCGATCCAGAGCCCAGCCAGCCATCACCATCACCATCATGCGGCACGGAACGTTCGCAAGAGTCCACCGCAGCCGCAGAGCCCGAGCCTGCCGCGATCAAAGATCCAGCGCCATTTAAAGCGACAGAGCCAATCATCGCCCCGGAGCTAGGGCTCAAGAGCGCGACTGACCTGGTGCGTGAGCGTGAGCAACACCGTGCGTCGTGGGAATAATTGTGGAAATCGAGGGAATGGAGGATAGTCCCGCCCACACTTTCACCACTGAGGGTGAGTTGTTACTGGACTCTGAACTGTTTGAATGAGGAGGAATTCTGGCTTCTCCCTTTCCTGTTGGTCCCGCCCACCTCCCCATTGTCTCCTGAGCCCCTGCTGGTTCTGTCCAGCTCTGAATCTCCTGAGCCCCTGTTGGTTCTGTCCAGCTCTGAATCTCCAGAGCCCCTGCTGGTTCCGTCCAGCTCTGAATCTCCAGAGCCCCTGCTGGTTCCGTCCAGCTCTCCAGAGCCCCTGCTGGTTCCGTCCAGCTCTCCAGAGCCCCTGCTGGTTCCGTCCAGCTCTCCAGAGCCCCTGCTGGTTCCGTCCAGCTCTGAATCTCCTGGGTCTCCGCTGGTTCCGTCCAGCCCTCCTGTGTCTCCTAAGCTCCCACCCAGCCTCCCTCTCCAGCCTCCTCTAAAACCAAGCAGTTCCTCAGCCCTATCTCCGCTGGTGCCTGTCAGTCCCTCAGTCAGCGCCATCTGGGCGCGCTGATCCGCCTCGGGACTTCCAGTCTCCAGCTCCACCTAGGCGTGAGGATCCCCTGTCTCTGACTCCAGCCTCCGAGTCCTGGACTCTACCTCGGTCCTTCAACCCATCGGCTCCGCCTTGGCTCCTAGCTCCCTCGTCTCCAGTGTGGTCCGTCATCCCAGCGTCTCCACCGGGCTCCCTCGTCCCTCCGGTTCTGCCTTGGTCAGTCTTTGACCGTTCCGGGAGGGGGCAAACTGTCACGGTTATGATCTGTTTTTGTTCAGTATCTGTTTCCACATTTCCCTGAGTTCCCGTGTCTATTAGTTTCCATGGTTTTTGATTAATTACACCACCTGTTTCTGTTCTCCCTGATTTCGTTCCATGTTTATAAGTCCTGTGTTCTCCCCTTTTGTTTAATTCTAGGAGGAGCTCAATACAGCACTGAAATCATTACAGGAGAAACTTAAAGACAGTGAAGAAATGAAAAGAGTTTGAGAAAACAGTTCAACACATCCAGGTGAGGAAACCGAATCCAGAGTCATTTTCATTACAGCTGTAGATCACTATATACAGTTAAGATCTGATATACAGTGGGGGGGGGGGGAATATTTGATCCCCTGTTGATTTTGTACGTTTGCCCACTGACAAAGAAATGATCAGTCTATAATTTTAATGGTAGGTTTATTTTAACAGTGAGAGACAGAATAACAACAAAAAATCCACAAACGCATTTCAAAAAAGTTATAATTTTGATTTGCATTTTAATGAGTGAAATAAATATTTGATCCCCTATCAATCAACAAGATTTCTGGCTCCCAGGTGTCTTTTATACAGGTCAGGAGCTGAGATTTGAAGCACTCTCTTAAAGGGAGTAATCTCAGCTTGTTACCTGTGTAAAAGACACCTGTCCACAGAAGCAATCAGTCAGTCAGATTCCAAACTCTCCACCATGGCCAAGACCAAAGAGCTGTCCAAGGATGTCAGGGACAAGACTGTAGACCTACGCAAGGCTGGAATGGACTACAAGACCATCGCCAAGCAGCTTGGCGAGAAGGTGACAACAGTTGGTGCGATTATTCGCAAATGGAAGAAACAAAATAACTGTGAATCTCCCTCGGACTGGAGCTCCATGCAAGATCTTACCTCGTGGAGTTTCAATGATCATGAGCGGTGAGGAATCAGCCCAGAACTACACGAGAGGATCTTATCAATGATCTCAAGGCAGCTGGGACCATAGTCACCAAGAAAACAATTGGTAACACACTACACCATGAAGGACTGAAATCCAGAGGAGAACTGGGTGAAAGTGTTGTGGTCAGATGAGACCAAAATCCAGCTCTTTGGCATCAACTCAACTCGCCATGTTTGGAGGAGGAGGAATGCTGCCTATGACCCCAAGAACACCATCCCCACCGTCAAACACACGGCCAATGCAACAAAGGAGTGGCTCAAGAAGAAGCACATTAAGGTCCTGGAGTGGCCTAGCCGGTCTCCAAACCTTAATCCCATAGAAAATCTGTGGAGGGAGCTGAAGGTTCGAGTTGCCAAACGTCAGCCTCCAAACCTTAATGACTTGGAGAGGATCTGCAAAGAGGAGTGGGACAAAATCCCTCCTGAGATGTGTGCAAACCTGCTGGCCAACTACAAGAAACATCTGACCTCTGTGATTGAGAACAAGTGTTTTGCCACCAAGTACTAAGTCATGTTTTGCGAAGGGGTCAAATACTTATTTAACTCATTAAAATGCAAATCAATTTCTAACTTTTTTTTTTTTTTTTTTTTTTTTTTTTTTTTTTTTAAACGTGTTTTTATGGATTTTTGTTGTTGTTGTTGTTGTTGTTGTTGTTGTGTCTCTCACTGTTAAAATAAACCTACCATTAAAATTATAGACTGATCATTTCTTTGTCAGTGAGTAGAAGTACAAAATCAGCAGAGGATCAAATATTTTTTTTCCCCACTGTATTTAATATAATGGACTCCAGCTGATTATTTGTGTAAATGACGATCATCAATCTGCTTCTGGATCGTTATATGTCGGTCTCTGAGTTTCTCTCAGATCTGACTGATGTGATTGTGTTGATGTGTGTTGACGGAGACGATTGAAGTGAATGTGGTTTGATTTCAGTCTCAAGCTGAGCACACAGAGCGTCAGATTAAACAGCAGTTTGAGAAGCTTCATCAGTTTCTCAGAGATGAAGAAGAAGCTACAATCACTGCACTGAGGGAGGAAGAGGAGCAGAAGAAGCAGATGATGAAGGAGAAGCTGGAGGAGATGAACAGACACATCTCAGCTCTTTCACACACAATCAAAGACACGGAGGAGATGATGAAAGCCAGTGATGTCTGCTTTCTGAGGGTCTGATTTCAGATGATTGATTGATTGATTGATGATTGATTGAGTTGTTGATGATCAATGGTGTGTTTGTTCTGCAGGAGTTTCCAGTCTCAATGGAAAGGTGAGTGATCTGCTGGTGTCTCTGGTCTCTCTGCTTCTGATCCAAAGCCACTGCGGTTCTGATCCTGAATGTTCTTCCAGAGTCCAGATCTCATCACAGCCGGATCCACAGACGCCTTCTGGAGCTTTGATTCATGTGCCACGTTACTTGGGCAACCTGCCCTTCAGAGTCTGGAAGAAGATGCAGGACATCGTCCAGAACAGTGAGTCTGACTGCAGAAGATCTGAGCTCGCATACACACACACACACACACACACACACACACACACACACACACACACACACACACACACACACACACACACACACACTGGAAATGATGCAATATTGACAGATTTCAGCATTAGATCATCTACTGCACCAAAATCAGCAGCTCACTTTTAGAAATAATCAATCCCAGAATTCAGAGCGCTTGACTTTCATTTTCAGTCTCGTGAAAGACATAGAAGTGATTTCAGCAGTTTTTAAGAGTCTTTATTTCATCAGACTGACAGAGACATTTCTGCACAAAAAGGTTTTTATTTCCCATATGATTGTTGCTGTTTGTATACTTTATTTATTTATTTATTTATTTATTTATTTATTTATTTATATTTTGAATTAGGATATATATATATATATATATATATATATATATATATATATATATATATATATATATATATATATATATATATATATATATATATATATATATATATATATATAATATTAGAAAAAAATATTTAGCTTCATTTTTAATGTATAATTGTAAATAAATTTTATTTCAGATTTAGTTTGTCATTTTAATACTTCAGGTTATTTTTTATTTAGAGTAGTTGCCAAAACAACTTTTCTAATCATTTTATTTTTTATTTTCATCTAATGTTTATAATTTATTTTTAGCTTTATTTTAATTACTGAATAATTAAATAAATCATTGAATAATTTTAGTTGTAGTTTTTGTTAATATCAGCAAGCTTCTTAGTATTAGTATTATTTCTACTATGTATTTATTTTTAATAAGTAGGCAACATTCTGTAAAAAGCTTTGATTCATACAAGAGAAAAACTGAGGATAATTATAAAGATATAAACATTTTCTTCTGCATTGTTATTATAGTTTATCTCATTTGAGAAGTGAGAAAAGTAAAGTTCTGTTCAAAGGTTAGATTTTGTATTAAAAGCAGCTTCTCACTATAATTTAATATAAATGAGAGCGTAAATGAAATATGTTTTCAGTTTGTGTCACTCACTGTTTCTGATTGATCTTTCAGTATTGATCAATCACACAGAGAATGACTGACAGTGATGAGAGGAAAATGTCTGATGTGTTTGATCAACAGGACGAGTGTCATAATTCATAATCATCTGTGTTGGGTTCACTCTTGATCATTATATGAACATCAGAATAACAGCATCTGTTGATTGTGTCTCATCAGCTCCTGTGATTCTGGATCCAAACACGGCTCATAGACATCTCATTCTGTCTGATGATCTGACCAGTGTGAGAAACAGCAAGAACAATCAACCTGTTCCTGATAATCCAGAGAGATTTGACTGTCATCCCTGTGTTCTGGGTTCAGAGGGTTTTAACTCAGGAACACACTGCTGGGATGTGGAGGTTAAACAGAGTTCATGGTGGAGTCTTGGAGTAACTACAGCATCAAACCAGAGGAAGAGACTGGGTTTCTATAACGCTGGTGTCTGGTTTGTGACGTACGGATTAGGATGGTCTTCAGGTTCTGGTTTTCGTGTTAAACAGGATCTTGATCGTGTGAGAGTGAATCTGGACTATGACAGAGGAACAGTGTCATTCTCTGATCCTGTAACTAACACACATCTACACACATTCACAACCTCCTTCACTCACACACTCTTTCCTTTCTTCTGTAATTATGATTCTTATTATTCTACTTCCTCTCTGAGGATCTTAGCGATCAATAGTCAGTAATCTGTAGCTGTGGATCTTCCTGCTTTCATCTTTCATCATATTTTAATATTTAATCCAGATCACATGAGTAAGAGACTGTTGATCTGAACATCAGATCAGAAAACAAGCACATTTATTCATCTTTAAAAATAAAAAAATTGTCAAAAAATATGAAGGGTTAAAATAAATCATCTTAATCATATCTGACCAATGAAAAACAGTGATATGTCATGAATTCCTGTCCATAACACCCTAGCAACAACATAGCAACCACTAAGAACACCCTAGCAACAATCCAGAGTACCCTAGCAACTGCATAGCAACCATGAAGAATACCCTAGTAACTTTCTAGCAACCTATCAGAACACCCTAGCAACCGTGTAGCAGCGCTCTTGTTAGTGATCTGTGTGTTTGTGTGTTTGAGAGAAACAGCAGCGACTCAAAACTGTTCACACTTTAAAACCACTTCAAACCGCTTCAAACTACTTGCAGAGCATCACGCTCTACTTTCTCAAGACAACATCAAAGATTGTCTATAAACTTCATCTAGTTCAAGCTGCATGATAATATATTGTTTGTAGTATTGCAGCACTGAAACAGTCCATTCAACACGTTCAGCGTTTGTGGTAAATGAATAATTGTTTATTTCAGTTCTAGAGATTAAATGTTCGTTTTATTGAAGTAAATGGATGTAAAAGGTTCTTGCTGATCCACAACAATGTTGAATGAAATATTAATATTGTGTACAGAAATACTTGATTAGCTGTTTATGAATCTCACTCTCAGATCAAATGATCAAACGAGAAATCTCTGACAAAGTCTGAATCAGTTTCACAACAAATATTAACAATTGCTTGTATAAACTAAAAATGTGTGATTTCATGATTTCAGTGTCATTTTCAGATTGAATCATTAAATGTTTGTCATGATAATTAGGTTATAAATTGTGGTAAAAAGTATGGAAAATCTGATCGTTTTTAGTTAGTTTGTTTGTTTTTTGTTCCTACAATGAAATATTCAAGTCATATTTATTTCTGTAGAGCTTCATATAATACAGATTGTTTCAAAGCAGCTTTACATTAATAAACAGGAAAATAACAGCATCAATGTTGCAAATTTCTTAAATTATGAAAAAAATAAATTCAGTTTTAAGTTCAGGGGTGTATTCCAGAAAGCAGGTTTTGTTGGGAACTCCGAGTTTGTTAACCACAGAAAAGCGAAACTCAGCGTTTTTGGTTCCAATAAAAGACAAAACTAAACCTTTCGGTGAACCTAATCTGGTCGGGAGCAGGTTTTCTTTGGTAAACCCAGAGTTTCTTTCAGTCTCCTCCCCCTTTTTAAAGCGTAAGCAACCTCATTCATTCATTAATGCTGCAAAAATGCTTTCATTGCTGAGATTTTATGCCTTTTTTCAAGAACAAATGTCTACAAATTCTTAAATCAAGATGCAGTTTCTGTATAAAATACAATAAAATAAAATACAATATTTAGACTTGTTTCCTGGGGGAAACTAGTAAAATTATCTGCCAGTGGGGTAAGAAATATAATCTTAATGCAAATGGAAAGAAGATTATTTTTCTCACTGCACCACTTTCATTTTCTTCATGCAGACACTGTAAATAACAACAATGGCATGTCTTTTTATACGGGATCCAGTTGAGGAGCCTGCATTAATTCGTGAGGAATTACATTAACATCAAGATTTTTATTTTATTTTATTTTATTTTATTTTATTTTACCATATCCACATGCATATTGTTGAGGAAAATAAGCAATTGTCCTATTGCAAGTTTGCCTTTTCTTTATATGTAATACCTTTGTATTGTAACCGCATGTTATTGTATGTGTTTTATTTAGAGAATGAGTTAAGACACCACACTTGTTCTTTTAAGCATTTATTGAGATATGTTTATATAGCATATATTAGCAAAAGTGTAGCTAGAGATGAAATATGTATTAGTAAGAGCTTTTGCCAAAGAAAAGCAAAGGGATGTTACCATAAAATGCTGTGTTGCAGACGCAGTGTAGAAGGCGTCAGAGAAGAAAGTCCTGAAGGAGAAAAATGTGAAGATGGAAGGCTTCTTATAAGAGGCTTCTTAGGGGTTTCCAGACCTCATGACACCAGACACTGGAATCCATCTGCTGACTATAAGAGACTGAAATGCTCACTGGTGGTGGTTGAGGAGAGACCCCCCTACATGATTGTAAAGCGCTTTGGGTGTATGGCAATACACAAGAAAGCGCTATATAAATGCCTCATTCATTCATTCATTCATTCATTCATTCAAATGCGATGGGAGATCAGATGCTGGTTCTGTGTGACAGTTTCTCCGGTGCTGGTGGCCTTGCCATTGATGCCTCTGAACAACCGAGCTCACAACTTATATGCTTTCATTTTCATTTCCGTTTGTATATTAGTGTTTTGTTTATAAAGTATTTAACCTATATACAATAAAACTATACTTAATTATAACCAAGAAGCTCGTCTGCTAGAAGACTCTGATTACTAGACTTGAGCAGAACAGACCACAGAGAAGTCTTCTGTGACCTATTTTGTGAGTATGAAATTTCAAATGCTTATGGGATAGGACAGATATGACTTTCTTTACCTAACCTGAGAATAAACAAAATAAGGTAGAAGGTGTAGGGAGTTTAACACCATAAAACAATATTTATTGGAGCGGTACCACTTTTAAATGACGTTCACTTGATAACATCTTGCTGTGACCTCTGGAACCTTAACCTAATAATTAGAATTTCCTTTAGGTTTTCCAGTGTGGCTGAATGAATTGATTACACACATATTCTCACCATCGCACCGTCTGAAAATGAAACTGATTACTGTATGGAATGGAAGGATGCCAGATGAAAGGGTAGTGTGAGATATATGCTGTAACCACCAACACAGCTGTTAAATAAACACAAATTATTCAGTTTATTTGGTCATCTTTACTTCCTACAAATACAAAAGAAACACTTATTCTTTTCCCTGTTGGATTTTAAAACCCTAGAGCGTCCCTCAGGTAGGGTTTACATTTAAGGTCCTTGGGGTCAGATAGACCCTAAACTTTTACAGAGCGATTGCATAAAGAATATACATTTTTTATATGACAAACTATATATAATTTTTTTTAAAATTTACTTCTTTTACTACTTTGTTTTTGTGGATATTTGATAGTTTTTTTTTTACCCATTTACTGCACAATTACTCAACTACACCATAAATTATTTTTTTTTTATGAAAAAATCACTTAAATTATGAACTAAATTAAAAATAAATGGATTCTAGATATTGGCCAATGTGTTAGGGATAGAATACTGCCATCTGCAGGTTAGAACAAAAACTTGAGGGATTACAGTTAAAGAAAGAAAGTGCAATGACCACATATATCCAGCAGAGGTCCATAGAGACTCATTCATTTTCAGTTCAGTTTCAAGTCATTTTTTCTTCATGTTTCAGCTTCTCCTTGCAACTTTTTGATATATATTTTGTGAAAATATATTTAAAAATTCTAAAATATATTAAAAATCTATATTTCTGTCAAAGGTTAGAATTTGTTGTTGTCGTCTGGTGTCTTCTGAATTGTCTGCTTTTGCAAATTATGTTACATAAATTTGCAGAAATGTCTCTCTCTCTCTCTCTCTGTGTGTGTGTGTGTGTATGTGTGTGTTATGTCTACCCCTTCACATTGTTATGCATTTATGTTCTGTGCATTTTATTTGCCAAAATCTAAAAAATGCACTGGACACCTATGTCATACCTCTGTCTGTGTGTGTGTGTGAGTGTGAGTCAGTGAACATGCTTGTTCCACATTGCATTTGTGCTCTAGTACCAGTCCTTCATTTATGAGTGGAAATTTTCAGATTTATGCCGAATTTGTTGATTTTATATGCAAATTTCTATAAAAATGCAATCTATTACAGTTACACACACGTGTGTATGTGTGTGTTTGTGTGTGTGTGTGTGTGTGTGTGTGTGTGTGTGTGTGCGCATGAGATAGAATGTTCGTTCCAATGTGCATTTGTGCTCTAGATCCAGGCCTTTATAAAAATGTAAAACTTTTCCAATTTATACTGGGTTTTCTACTTTTTTTTTTACTTTTCCCATTCATTTTCAATGTGGACCGAGGACCTTAAACGGTAAATTTTTTTTTACACCCCTTTAGAACAACCAAATCAAGTCCAGATTTTTTGTGTGTGTTTAGATAGATTATTTAGGAAATGTCACAGAGTCTCATGCCCCTGAGATGAAGAGAACACTTTTAAAAAATAAAGGAAAATGCCCCTGGGGTCAGACAGACCCCAAGGACCGATTAAGTTAATATTGGTATTGTGGCCATCTCCTCTTCATCTGTCAGTGGTGCTGGTGCTCCTCCCATTTTACGAGTTTCTGCCTTCTTGCTGTTGGCTGAATAGAAGTCAAATGTTTATTTTATTACCATAATTAAGAAATGTATGTTGGATTAGAGAACATTTAATTATGTGAAAAGAGCATTAGACTATGTGGAAAAAGCCGCTGCACATTGAAAAAGACACTGATATTTGAATATGTCATGTACACCCATGAACCTTTTACACTTGAAGCTTGACCTGACTGAATTATGTTTATATGTTTATTTTTTTCTGCAGCCAAGGTTTTTTTTATTTATTTATTTTTTGTTTTGTTTTGTTTTTTGCTAGTGGGGTACACTGTAAAAACTTTTACTATGATCTACTCAGTTTTTAGTTTTGTGATATTTACAAATCCACTGAATTATTTTTTTAGAGTGTACCATAAAAATGAAGATTAGTTCAATAACTTACCTATCTGTCAGTTTTCACCTCTGATATTATAACAATGATTAAGAATTAAAGGTACGTATTGAGTAGTCTTTTTTTGGGGTGCTGTTGCCATGGTGAATTGTAATTTCGGAGCTCCATTGATCATGGCTTTTCAAAGTCGTGGTGCACGCGCTAAACTCAGTCAACATACTCAGAGTGGATTGAACTAACTCTGTTCAGCTGTTCTGAAACCGAAAACTCAGAGTTTCCCATCTCAGGGTAAGTCAACTCAGAGTGCAAGATTTAACTCAGAGTTTGTTGAACCTCCTTTCTTGAATACACCCCAGATATAACGCAGCTCCACAGAAGACAATACATCGTGACATTATTCAGATGAATTTAAACAGTTGAGATGAAGTCAAAGTAAACTAATAAATGACTGTAATAGAAATCCTTCAGCTGCTTATGTAAAACCAGTGCAGCTTTACTGACATCTAGAGCTGAAATTGAGCAACTGACTACAAAAATATAAATACAGTAATAATAGCAAATACATAAATAAAGTGCAAAAAACTTTTATGGAAATTTTATTAAATATTTTACAAAACATGTATTTCCTGAATTATTACAATGAAATAACTACACTTTAATAGGCAGTGACGGCTGCCAGAGGGGGGAAAAAAGTTAAATATCCTAATTTAAATAAAGTGCAAACTGTGTACAGAAATTTTATTAAACACTTCAGCAGAAAAACAAGTTTTTCCTGAATTACTAAAATTCAATATATTTGAAAAATAAATAAATAAATAAATAAATAACATACATGCATGAGCTGATGTGTGTGTGTAAGATACTTTCTAACATGTTTTTTTTTTTTTTTCTGTTGCTGCTTTAAGTCTGTTTCTTTCATCATGCAGTGCTGATTCATGATTTCAGTCTGATCTCTGGTTACTTAGTGTTAGTTATTAATTTCACACTGCAGTGATGTTTTGAAAGATTGACTGTCGAGATTCATGCACTGATTCTTGATGTCTCTGTGCACCTAAAACACACAGCTCAAAGCATTTTCTTTGTATTGACTTAAAAAAAACAAACATCTGAACATCTTACTGGCACAATACTGATGTCACACTTCAAAGGTGAGGAGCGAGGAGACATAGGAGCAGACTCAAATAATATACTTTAACATACAAAAGGAGGGAACAAAGTGCAGGAAGGTGCAAACACATAGCACAACATCAAGGTAAGACTATAGACACCGGACGAGGGACCATAGAACAGAACACTCTTAAATAATCAACTAAATGAGGGGATGATGAGACACACCTGGAATCAATGAAACACAATGGGAACGGGAACAGGAAAATAAACAAATATGGGCATGTAACACATGAGGTCACAGGGAGCATGTGGAAACAAAAACACACAGACAGTCCAATATTCCTGACATTACTCCCCCCTCCCGGAAAGGCGTCCCGCGGCATAACAGTTCCACCGGGGCGGGGAGGGCGGGCGCCCTGGAGACTGGTGCAGGATGGAGACTAGGAAGTCCTCCATGGTGGAGCAGGGAGCTCAGGGAGCCATGGCGGGGCAGCCTCCATGGCCATGGCCTCGGTGCTCAGCCCGGCCTCTACGGCTGGAGCCCCCCGTAGGAAGACAGCATTATTTTGGTTCTGCAGAGATCTCCTTCTCAGTGCCAGAGATGCTGCCTCTTCATGCACTAGACTCAAGCGTGTCAGGGGAGGTGCACAGAGTGGTAAAATAATAATTAATGATTGATTACTAATTTGAATCGATGAAAACAACACCTTTAAAACTGAAAAGAAGCAGGTTTTTATGATCAGATATTTTTAAACCGGTAAACTCCTGTAAACGTTACAGACAGGCATTGTCTCTTCCTGCCTTAAACATGCTGTGGTTCAGCCTTTACTCAAAACACAAATCTTGATCCCACTAAATTAAATGATTATAGGCCTATTTCAAAACTGCCATTCCTGCACAAAGCTTTGGAAAATGTTGTATTAAACCAGATTTCCCTCTACCTAAATTCTAATAATATTCTGGATCCTTTTCAGTCTGGCTTTATAGCAAAACTCAGTACTGAGTCTGCTCTTTTAAGAGTACTAAATGATCTCTTGTTATCTACAGACTCTGATAACTGTACTGTTCTTTTATTATTGGACCTGAGCGCTGCTTTTGATACAGTAGATCGCTGCATCATGTTAAAAAGATTCAACTTGGCATTTGTGGTGCTGCATTACACCATGTCCTAACTACACGCGACGCGACAAGATTCCAACGACAGGCAATTTGGCTGTCCACACCAGACGCGACACGACAAAATCAATCAAATATCAAGTCAAGTCACCTTTATTTACATAGCGCTTTTAACAATACAGATTGTGTCAAAGCAGCTTTACAGTATCAAATAGGAAAATAGTGTGTCAATCACAGCCAATCAGAAGAGCTCTCTGTGAAAGCACACTGCTGTCCCAAAGCCACTAGAAGGCAAGCCTGCAACCATTAGCTGAAAAAGTGTAACGGCTAAAGCTAACGCTTCCGGTCTGCTAGTACGTGGGACAGGAGACCAGAGGCCGTTTTTACTGAATGGATGTCAATGGAGGAGAGGCTTCACTACGCTGAATAGCTTTTTAGAGGAAACATTATCATTTAAAGAATCGACAGCTTATCTGCTAATCTTCAACATGTTTTACACTAAATAATACTTTGGGATTGAACTATTTTTAGAGTTTACCACAAAAAAAAAAACAAAAAATGCTTTATAAGATGTTTTATAAGATGTTTTATAAGAGACATCTCTGACTTTTTGCGACAGGTGGGATTCAGCTTACAGTACAAATACAGTTGTTTGTTTGAAAATAATTCAGTTTCCACTCTACATACTTTGTTTTCAAAATCTGAGGTAAATTATCCATTGTGGCGTGTGGCTATTGAAGTAACACACAATGATATTTTAACTAAAAACAAATAATTTGTAATAATATTCAATGACAATTTTCTCATATGACAACCAGTTTATTTGTTCTTGTTCATAGGGAAATTCAAACTCATCTCATTAATTTTATTATGGAAGGAAAATTATAATAGAACTCAAATCATTTTAATACTGTAAAGAAAAAAATTCTTATCACCTGAGATTTTAATAACCAAAACAATACTAATTAGATTATTTGTAAATTTGAAATATTGCATTTATTTCCCCATTAAGGTTCGAGATTCAGACGGGAGCTCTGGAGGGAGGAAGAGAGTAGCTGTCTTTCTTTTATTACAGGGGAAGAAGACAAGGATGTGGGTCCATCCAATAAATAAAAGAAGAGCAGAGCAAGGGGCTTACCACAACATAGTGCAGGAACTTTACCTGGACAACGCATGTTTTTTAAATTATTTTCGGATGTCCTCCACTGATATGGAGAATGTGCTGTCCTATATTGGTGAAGACCTGAGGAAGAAGACCACATCATTCTATTCCAGTTGAGCCCCAACAATGTCTTGCTGTAACACTAAAGTAAGTAAATGCACTGTAAAAATTGTTTTATTTGACAAAATTGTCAAAGATGATGTGTCTTAAGTGGTATACATACCAAGAGTGTCAGTGTTAACACAGTTAAGTCATAAAAATCTTTAGATTATTTTTTTATTATATTAGTTGTTTCGTTTATACTTTACAGACAGACCCGAACACAGTCATCCTTTAGTCGTGTCGACATGTTTATTCACGCCCTCTTGCTCTACCCCTGGACACACCCCCTTAAAGCCCCACGCATAACAACACATCTTTCCCCTAAAGAGAAAAAATATATATAACGAAATGAGATAACACTTATTCTTTGAGTTTGCATTGTAAGTCTCATCAACAGCAACTACAATATTCAAATGCAATATAACTTTGAATAACCATTAACTGATTTTACTACCTATTCCCTTTTTACCATAGAAACTAAACAGTCCCCTATAACCCAACTCAAAACTTCCCATAACTTCAATCAGTCTTTCAGGAGGTTTTATGTTTTGTTTTGGTCTTCCTTCATTCACTGTCTGTGGTACTGTATCTGCAACCTGTCCATTCTCTGTAGCCCTCGACTCAGAAGTTGCTGCTGTTGTTGTTGTATCCTGTATCTCGGTCTCAGAGCTTTGTCTAGGACATAGATCAATTCTGTTCCGTCGGAGTGTTGAGCCTCCATCCGTCACAATCTCAAAAGACCTTGGAGCCACTTGTTTTTCCACCCTGCCCTGCTGAGACCATATACCTGTAATGTGGTTCCTTATTTTGACGGTGTCTCCAGGTTTCAAGGTTGTCAGTGGTTTCACTTTTCTGTCATACAGTCTCTTTTGTTTGATTTTTTGTTTCTGTTTAAAGCTTTTCACTTGAGTATTGTGTGGAGTGTCCAGAAGATCCTCTCTAATGGGCAAATTTGTTCGAATTCTTCTACCCATGAGCATCTGAGCTGGGGACAACCCGTTCTCCAGTGGTGCACTTCTGTAGATCATGAGACTTCTATGAAAGTCTTCATTACCTGCATGTGCCTTTCGCATGAGTCCTTTCACTATTTTCACGGCATTCTCTGCCAGTCCATTTGATCTGGGGTAATTTGGACTGGATGTATCATGGCGAAAACCCCATTCCTCGGAAAACTTCTTAAATTCAATACTAGAAAACTGAGGTCCGTTGTCTGTAAACACTACACAGGGGACACCATGTCGAGCAAACGTTGACTTCATGAAGGCAATGACTGCTTTGCTAGTAGTAGACTGCAGAGTGGCCACCTCTGGATAATTAGAGTAGTAATCAGTTACTACAATGTGACTCTTCCCATCACAGTCAAATAAATCTGCGCCTACCTTGTAGTAAGGCCTACTTGTTACAGGATGTGGAAGAAGAGGCTCTGCCTGTTGTCTAGGCCTGAAGGTTAAACAAAGCTCGCATGCAGCTGTCACCTGCGAATTGTCCTGATTAATCCTGGGCCAGTACATCACTTCCCTCGCTCTCCTTTTGCACTTTTCTTCTCCGAGGTGCCCTTCATGGATTTTTTTTAGCATTACTTTCCTTAGGCTCACCAGGATGACGATTTTACTGCCTTTGAAGATTATGTCATCTACAACCGTAAGCTCTGATCTGCAAGCCCAGTAATCTCCAATTCTAACAGGACAGTCTTTTTTTTCTTCTGGCCATCCTTCCTGAATAGCCACCTTCAGTTCTTTCATTGTTTCATCCTTCTCCGTTTCCTGTTTTATCTGGTCAGTCCTGTCCGCAGACACTGGGAGCGAAGCTACAACCATGTCCACGTAAGCTTTGATTTCAGTAGCACAGGTTTCTGTTTCCTCTTCTCTATCTACAGCACGAGACAGTGTGTCCGCTGCGAACATGTGTAGATTAAATTTTTGTCATACTTTTGTAGCCTGATGAGCATTCTCTGTATTCTTAGGGGACAATCATTCAGCGACTTGGCCATGATAGGAACCAGTGGTTTATGGTCAGTCTCTACAGTGAATCCTCGTCCGTATACAAATTGATGGAACCTCTCACATGCATACGTAATGGCCAGCAATTCTTTCTCTATTTGTGCGTATCTTGTTTCAGTAGCAGATAGCGCTCTAGACGCATAGGCCACTGGCTGCCATACGTCATCATACTGCTGGAGTAACACAGCTCCCAACCCATACTGTGATGCATCGGCTGAAATTCTTATGCATCTCTCCGGATCATAGAACTTTAGCACAGGTTCTGCTGTCAGAATTTCTTTCAAGGTTTTCCAGCAGGTTTCTTGTTCATGTGACCATATCCATTCGTTTTTTTGTTCCAGTAGACTACGAAGTGGTGCGGACTGTGCAGAAAGCTGTGGTATGAATTTTGCCAGGTATGTAACCATACCAAGAAAGCGTCTGACATCATTTTTGTTCTGTGGTTTCTCCATGTTTTCTTAGGGTCAGGCTTTATGCCCTCCTCTGAAATGACATCCCCCAGAAAGGTTAGTGATTTCATTCCAAATTCACATTTCTCCTTGTTGAACTTCAGATTGACTTGACGACTCACTTCAAGTACCGCTCGAAGTCTGGTGTCGTGCTCCTCTTTGGTTGCACCATAGACTATGATGTCGTCCATCATTGTTTCCACGCCTTGTATGTGTTCGTAGATCATTCTGATGGTTTTGTGATATACCTCTGGAGCTGAAAGTATGCCATATGGTAACCTCAGAAACCTGTATCTGCCCTCAGGGGTGTTGAAGGTGCAGAGTCTTGATGACGCCTCGTCCAGCTTCATTTGCCAGAATCCTGTAGAAGCGTCCAACTTGCTGAACCATTTTGCCCCTGCAAACTGCGACATGATTTCCTCTCGAGTGGGCAACTTAAAGTACTCTCTCTTGATGGCCTTATTTAGATCTCTTGGATCCAAACAGATTCGGAGCTGGCCGTTTTTCTTTTCCACTATGTGCAATGAGCTCACCCAATCTGTGGGCTCTTCTGTTTTTGTAATCACTCCTAATTTTTCCATGCGAAGTAATTCTTCTTTAAGCTTTCCTCTTAAAGCAAAGGGAACCTTTCGACATGCATGAATGACTGGTGCCACTTGGTGGTCAATGTGTATTTTATGTTCCCCTGGGAGGCATCCCAGCCCCTCAAAAATGTCTCTAAATTCACTGAGGAGTGTCTCATTGCCTGTGTCCTTATGCACATTAGCCACAAAGACTTTCTTTACTAAGTCCATTCGCACACATGTTTTTAAGCCTAGAATTGGCTGTACATCTTTGCTTACAACCAGCATCTGTATGCTGTGGTGCTTCCCTTTGTATAGGACGTTTGCTATGCAACTACCTTTCACTGGCACCTCTTCTCCTGTATAGCCTGTGACTTTTATCTTGACTGTGTTTATTTTTGGCTTCTGTCTGAGAGTTTTATATTCTTTCTCTGATATGAGATTCACTTGGGCACCTGTGTCCAGTTTAAATGGCACAATTGTACCACTAACTGTTAATGGTACAATCCATTCATCTTTGCTGTTGCTGCATACTTCCACTGAATCCACAAAAAATGTCTCTGTGTTTTCTTCCACAGTGTGTACTTTAGTTCCAATATTTCTTGTTTTGCAGCATTTTGCGTAGTGATTGCATTTGCCACACTTATTGCAAGTTTTTCCGAATGCTGGACACATTCTGGGTTCGTGGCGGCTGCCGCACTTTCCACATGTATATTTATTCGTATCTGATCGGATCTTCCCTTGTTTACTTTTACTTTGCGGTGTCTTTATGTTTTTGAGAGCGTGCACAGTTTTGTCTTGTTTGTTTAATTCTTTTGCTTGTGCGCGAGTGGTCTCTGCCGCTCTGCATATGTTTACTGCTTTCTCCAGCGTAAGATCTTGCTCTCTCAGCAGTCTCTCTCGTACTGAATTGTCTGGAATTCCACATATTATTTTATCCCTTATCAGAGATTCACGCAAGTCGCCAAAGTCACAGGTTTTACTCAAAGTATGAAGCTCTGCTAAATACTGATCAAAACTTTCGCCCCCTTTTTGGTCGCAAGAGAAGAACTTGCACCTTTCATATGTGACGTTCTGTTTCGGCACAAAGTACTCTTCAAATTTGGCCATAACGTTTTGCAATTTAAACTCATCCTCTGGTATTTGGAAGCTGTTGTAAATATCAAGCGCATCCTCGCCGATGACATGTAGCAATATAGATGCTTTTCTTTTTTCGTAATTGCCACCTACCCCGCTTGCATCCAAGTAGATGTTGAAACGTTGCTTGAATCTCTTCCAGTTTTCTGCTAAATTTCCTGTCAGCTGCATACCAGACGGAGTTTGCAACTTATCCATTTCTTCGTTTTCTTTTCTTTCTCGAAGCACACTTGCCTTCCCTGATTTTATCACCTTGTTACTCCTATTTTTATTGTCTCTCAGATTCCTCCGTTTTCTCTCTTGCACGTTTGGGCTTAATATGTCTTCTCTCGCCTCCTTAGACTTTCTTTTTAATCAAAGTTTACGAGAAAACCGCTTCTGACACCATGTTTCGTTTATACTTTACAGACAGACCCGAACACAGTCATCCTTTAGTCGTGTCGACATGTTTATTCACACCCTCTTGCTCTACCCCTGGACACACCCCCTTAAAGCCCCACGCATAACAACACATTAGTTATTAGCTCTTTTAACATGTACAGATGCTCACCACTGACTACAACACAAACACAGCCTCACAGTTTATCACTTTAGATGCTGCTTCACTCAGCATGTAGAGATGCAGAGGAATAACTGATTATTTCTCTTAATGAGCCACAAATTTCTTTTAATATTTCTGTTTTGTAGTAATCCAGTAGAAGAAATGGCAGATGTTTCTTCGGACACCGGAGCAGTGCTTGGATTCCAAGAAAGTGGACATCATCTTCATTACACTTCTCTGACAGGACTAGCAAGAAGCAGTTAGAACCAATGAGAAAGCTGGTAAGTTCAAGTAAATGTCTGTTACGGAGCCGACGAGACGAGAGGCGTGCGGATCCATTTGCAGGCTTTTATTAATAGACATGGTCACAAAACAAGCAGGGTCAAAAGCATCAGCACACAGGTATAACACAGATAAGACAGAGAGTAATCCTAGGGCAAGCGTGGGTCGACGATCGGCGAACAATATCCAACGGGGCAAGGCAGAGCAATAATCCAGGTACACGAGCAATAAACCAAACGAGGTGCAAACAGAGTCCGAAACGGCAAGGCAATGGTTAATCCAAACAGACGATAAATCCAGGGCAGGCTGCTGACAGACGAGACGAGATAAACCAGGCAAGGATCAGGAAACACAAGAAAACAGGCAAGGCAAGACTAGACTAGACTATGAACTAAGAACTAGAAACTAGATCTGGGAACTGGCTCCGTAGAGTAGCTATCACTAGGTGAGCAATATACGCTAGACAATACTCGGCCCAGAAGGGCATGTGAATGGCTGTTATATAGGCAGTGTGATTGGTTACAGGTGAGCATGTGATTAGGGTGAAATGTATTGTGGGAACTGAAGTCCAGTGTGAGTGTAATAGTCTGTGTAGTGTGAAAGTCAATATGATGGACGGGTGACCTCTGGTGGAGAGTGAACAGAAGGGCAGGCACAGTATTCGTAACAATGTCAGCATGACCATTTGACCATGTGATTTTCTGCAGTAACTGGGGGAAATCTTAACTGAAGTGGCCTACTGATCAACAGCAAGCTTTGGATCTGCTGAATGTGTATTTTTCAAGCATTTTTTGCAGCGTTCGCTGATACTTTTCTGCAAAGTGATGACTAGTGAAAAGCGTTTCTGTTAATTTTCTATTAATTTAATGTACAGTACTTAAAATGTACAGTTAACCCAGAATTCTGTCATCATTTTCATATATTTTTCCAAACTTCTGATTGTTGTTTTTCTGCAGAACTCAAAAGAAGATACTTTGAAGAATGCTGATGATCAAAACCAATAAGTTTGTCAGTCATGGACAACATGAAGGCAAGTAAATGATTTTCATTTTTGGGTGAGCTCTCCCTTTAATTAGCTTGCTACACACGACTTATTAATCATACTGGGCACAGCCACACATTGCTACAACATATATATTTAATTTCATTCACTTTGATGCATTAAGTTAGACCTTTGGTCTTTACAGGTGCAGAGATGAAAGCTCCCAAACAAAGAACTCACCGGGTTAAGAAGTGGAAAGACATAATACACCACAAAAACCATAAATCCTGAGCCAAGGAAACAGTAATCATTGTTTCACTCAAAAAAGATCCATGGTAAAAGTTGTAAATTATTAGATAATTAAATTAAAGTACAAAATGTATTTAATTTAAAAAACTTTGCCATTTATCAATGTGTTGTTCAAAACACTTACAATTAGGTATCATTAGTTAACATTAGTAAATGTTGAAATTAACGTTAACAATGAGCAATATACTTGTTACAATATGTATTTCAGGAATATGGACTGTCTGTGTGTGTTTTGCTCCCCGTGTGCTCCCATTGACCTAGTTTCTCCCTTGTCTAATAAGTAATTCCGTTCACCTGTGTCTCCCCAATTTCCTCATTTAGTCATGAATTTAAAGTGTTGTCTGCCCAATGTTTCCTTGTCGGGTCTCTAACGTTTACGTGCTACGTGTGTGTCTCCTGCCTGCCCTGTGTTACCCCATGTTGGAATATTAAAGACTGTTGTTTGTGAATTTTCCTGCGTCTCCGCGTTCTTTGCTCCTCATTCCTCACTCCAACACAGCAGCATTGTGACAGAAGACCCGACCAAAACAAAAAGTATTTGCGTTGTTCCCCTCCATTTATTTTTTGCATTTTTACAGTGTTTTGTCTTCTGGTATCCCCGTGTTCCCCATGCATCCCCTCGCCCACAAGGACCTTCCCCTTTTGGAGTATGTGGTTAAGTTCAGCCAGCTCGCCGTTTTAACGGGCTCAAGCCCGAGCCCACCGATGACGGAGAGCCTGAGCCCATCGCGACTGATGAGCCATCGCCTAGGAGTGTGACAGAGCTGAGGATCGCCATGGAGCCAGAGCCTCACGGATCGTCAGACCAGGTGTGAGAGCTGACTACAGAACTCGCCACGAGGGAGAATGCTGTGTACAGCGAGAGCACGGAGGGAGGCTCCGCCTGCTGTACCGTGGCTGAGGGTGAGCTGAAACTGGATCTGGGATTGTTGGATTGTGAACAGGATTTGATAGATTTCAATACTGATATATATGCGTAGAGTGGGCTCCTGTTTCCAAGTCCAGCTCAGAAAGAGACTCTGTTCCCGAGTGCAGCCCTGTCGTTCCCCTGTCAGTCGCGCTCCCTGTGCTGGGAGTCGCAATTTGGTGTGTGTGTGGGCAGCGCACACCAGCCCTGAAAGTCAAGTCAAGTCAAGTCAAGTCAAGTCGAGCTTTATTGTCATTCTGCTACATGTGTGGACATATAGTGGAACGAAATGTCGTGTCTCGCAGGACCACGGTGCTACATACTAGTTAAACATAAGATAAACATACAACAATGCAAGTATAGGAAAAACAATAGAGCTATACAACAGTTAACTATCTGACTATACATATACTAAAAATACTATAACTGCTATACCTAGTTGTCCACACATACACAAACTGAGACTGTACAAAAAAAACTTTACATAAATACTGTACATGAAATTGTGCGAAAGAGATATATGTACATGAAATTGTGCAGAAAAAATATATATTTTGTACATTATTGTGCAGAAGAGAGATTTTGTGGGAGACAGTGCATAGTGCAAAAAGATTTTGTAGTGCAAAATCAAGATGGCGGAGGCTTCTTGTCTCTGTCTGCCGCCCCCCTCCCAAGATGGCGGCGCGGTCAGACGCAGCGGCCTCTCCAGGTCCCAAAGACGGTGCTTTTATGTCTTTTAATGTCGTCTGTTCGTCTCCAAATAGTGTCGATTTACCGTTAATTCATCGGGAGATCACTCCGAGATACATATACGATCGCCAAAGCCTTTTGGATATCGACAAGACATACAAACTCAAACTCTCGCCGGCGGCTACTGAGAAGCTACGAGGCCTTTGTTTACTGCTGGAGCCGGACCTCGAGACCGCGGCCTCGCCGACTGACGCTACCCGCACAAGGCGGCGTCGCAAGCGGTGTGAGAGAGGACGGAAGCGCGGAGGTATACGAGCTAGGCTGAGGGCTAACCCCACAAGACCGGCTCTTCCAACACTCATGCTCTCAAACGTTCGCTCTCTGGAAAACAAACTGGACTTAATTCAACTCAGTCGATCTACACAGCATGAAGCAAGGGATTGTTGTGTGTTTGTTTTCACTGAAACATGGCTAAACGACAACATCCCGGACTCCGCCATTCAGCTGCACGGACTAACTTGGTACCGAGCGGACAGAAATTCATCACTGTCTGGTAAGACTCGCGGGGGTGGCTTGTGTGTGTATATCAACAAAGAATGGTGTAACAATGCTGCGGTAGTGACAAGACACTGTTCATCACTGGTGGAGTTTATGTTTGTGAAGTGTCGACCGTTCTATCTGCCGCGGGAGTTCACGGCCATTGTTATTGTCGCGGTTTACATTCCCCCGTGTGCAAACGCTAAGGACGCGCTTCGCGAGATGTACAGCGCCATCAGCGAACAACAAACAAATAACCCTGACGGCTTTTTCATCATAGCCGGTGACTTCAACCACGCAAACTTAAAGACAGTTTTGCCAAAGTTCTACCAACATGTGAACTTTGCAACAAGGTGAAACAACACACTGGACTTTGTTTACACAACAGTAAAGGATGCATACAAAGCCGAACCCCGCCCCCACCTCGGGCACTCGGACCACATCTCTGTTATGCTAATCCCAGCATACAGACCACTTCTAAAACTCACCAAACCGGTCCAAAAGCAGATCACAGTATGGCCAGACAATGACAATGCCAGACAATGCCACCTCAGAACTGCAGGACTGTGCCGGAGGCTCAAGAATGCCTGCCCACCCGCCCGCTCCTGCCTCCTCCACCGCTGTCGTCTGGCAGCCCTTCTGATTGCCCTCAGCCCACAATCTGTGCGGTGGGTTCGCCGCGGGTCTGCCACTCTCCATCGGCATCATGGCTGGAGAACCCCTCGTCTCCGCCTCCAGCTTCCGAGTCCCGGACTCCGTCTTGTTCCATCGACCCAGCGGCTCCACCATGGCTCCTAGCTCCCTCCTCTCTGCCGTGGCCCATCAGTCCACTGGCTCTACCAGGCTCCCTCGTCCCTCCGGCTCCGCCTTGGTCTGTCATTGACCATCCACCACCTCGGGACTCCACTCCTCCGGCTGTGCCTCGTCCCTCCGGCTCCGTCAGGCTCCTCCTTCCCTTCGGCTCCACCTTGGTCCTCTGTCGCTCCGGCTCCACCCCGGCCTTCTGTATCCCCGCCTCCGCGTCGGTCGCCAGCGCCGTCTACTCCACCTCGGGCCTCCAGATCCTCCCCGTCGCCCTGGCTCATCGGCTCTCTGTCTTCGCCTCGGGCTCCTCTGCCACCTGCTCCGCCACCATAGATCAGCCCCCTGGAGTCGGCAGCCCTTCCTCCACCATGGCTCCTCCCTCCACTGTGGGTCACCGTTATGGCTGTGGCCTGGGTCCCACCTGGCACCGCCTGCTCCAAGTCCCTCCTGTCATTTCCCTGGCTCCTCCTGTTTTCTCCTCGGCTCCTCCCTCCGTCATCACCTCCCTGGACTCTGTCTGCCGCCCCCCTCCCGGGTGCCCGTCCTCCTCCTGATCCTCCTCTCAAGTTCCCACCCATCCCTCCATCTGTTGTTTATACGGTGTAAGGACACGCCTTCTGGGAGGGGGGCGATATGTCAGGAAAATGGACTGTCTGTGTGTGTTTTGCTCCCCATGTGCGCTCATTGACCTAGTTTCTCTCCTGTCTAATGAGTCATTCCATTCACCTGTGTTTCCCCAATTTCCTCATTTAGTCAGGTATTTAAAGTGTTGTCTGCCCCATGTTTCCTTGTAGGGTCTCTAACGTCTACATGCTACGTGTGTGTCTCCTGCCTGCCCTGTGTTACCCCATGTTGGGTTGTGGATGGGGTCTTTAAAACAGGTCTGTTCATTTATACTGTTATCAGCACATATTGAAGTAGATTCGTCTCTTGTTGTCGCTGAGAGAATATGCGCTGTTAATGCAGCGTTAGAAAACTCAGTTTTTTTTAACTTTCACTTTCTGTATAGTGAGAAGTTAAAACGTCAGTTTTTTTTTACTTTCACTTTCTGTATAGTGAGTTAAGTTGTTCAGCGGCATAGCCTAACTGTTGCACAAAGTTTGCACGTTGCTTGTGTGATATCCATTGGCTCGCCTCCATGGTTTAAAACAGAAATATTTCCAGTATTGTGACGTAACCGCAAACCCCCAGAAGTATATTTATCTTAAACGCAGAGAAACATGAAAGAGGAATCAACTCGGTATGCCGCGCTGTCTGAAACACGTCTCTGTGACTGTGCACGCTTCGGGTGTGTGCAAGAACAGCGCGTAAGTAATGAATTGAGTTCTGTTTCATTTCTTCTTCTTGTGGTTTTAAATAGCTTGAACGTGTAAATTGGCAAATTAATCTGCGAATCACATGCCGAACGGTAGGGTCTGGACCTGGTCCGTATATCGCGGATCAATTGCGATACATTTAAGCCCTAATAGCCTACATGACCGATCAAAGCAATCTTTTATTTACTAATTTAACATGAAATTGTCAAATTTCTACTCCATATCAATCACATACAACGAAAATACAGAATAATTAAAACAATCATTTACGCACAATAAATAACAGAGCGTCATATCTATACACATTTTCCCCAGAACGTTCTCGTGACCCTGTAGGAATTCTTCCACGGCCCGGTAATGGGTCACGACCCGGTGGTTGGGGACCTGTGCTTTAGAGGTACTTGCTATTATTAGATCATGTTAGGTAGGTAACTAATGTTAACAAATGAAACCTTTAGAGTTTGATGTTTAAAATTATTAAATTATACAATTCAAATATAAGTAAATGCAAGGGTAATATTGCAAAGTGTGATGTTTTATATACACGTTCTGCATAACTTTGTTTTTTTTTGTTTTTTTTTTACATCTTTCTTGACATAGACAATTTCAAACATCTCCCTCATATACTCAATTCAATTCAAGTTTATTTGTATAGTGCTTTTCACAATACGAATCGTTGCAAAGCAGCTTTACAGGAAATTAAGTTTCTACAATATATTTATATATTGTAGAAACTTAATATATTTAACTTATGGCGAAATTTGGTAGTTCTGTATGTTGTCTGAGGGGTTGGCATCATCTCTTATCAGGTGTTTGGTTATCTCAGATCATTTAAGGGTTGGATCCAGACTGAAGCTTGGGGAATTCCTAGTTACCACGGGATGTTACCATGGAGCGTTTGTAAGAAAGTGTCTGGTGCATTTAGAGAGAAAGAGAGTGTGTTACTACAGGTGGTTTGTCCAGCCCACTCACCTGTGTGTAGCACACTCAGAATTGCAATAATGTGCGTTTGATCAGATATAACTGCAGTACAATATTATGAGATGCATTATGTGAATTCTTGGCTAAAGAGATGTGTCTTTAATCTAGATTTAAACAGAGAGAGTGTGTCTGAACCCTGAACGTTATCAGGAAGGCTATTCCAGAGTTTGGGAGCCAAATGTGAAAAGGCTCTACCTCCTTTAGTTGATTTTGCTATTCTAGGTACTACCAAAAGTCCAGAGTTTTGCGACCTTAGGGAGCGTGATGGATTGTAGCGTGGTAGAAGACGCAGGAGCTAAACCATTAAGGGCCTTATAGGTAAGTAGTAATATTTTGTAACTGATGCGGAACTTAATAGGTAGCCAGTGCAGTGACTGTAAAATTGGGGTAATATGATCATATTTTCTTGACCTGATAAGGACTCTAGCCACTGCATTTTGGATTACCTGTAGCTTGTTTATTGAAGATGCAGGACAACCACCTAGCAGTGCACTACAATAGTCCAGTCTAGAGGTCATGAATGCATGAACTAGCTTTTCTGCATCAGAAACAGGTAACATATATGGCCATGGGTGATCAGCTGGTGTCGTCATGTGACACACAGCAGCCACAACAGCACTTATGTTTTATTTATTTTTTCCTTTTTACATTTACATTACATTTACATTTAGTTATTTAGCAGACGATTTTATCCAAAGCAATAGAGGACAATAGAAGCAATCAAAACCAACAAAAGAGCAACAACATGCAAGCAATATGACAAGTCCAGCTATATAACATCTAATGTAAATTAGAAAAATCATATACTGATAATCCACAACAATGCCAAGGTCTCTGGAAGAGGTTTGGATAGGTGATAGTTACGTTCTCTGTGGTTGAGTGAGCAGTCCAGTGGCAGTGACTTCATCCACTGGTTGTGCTGGTAACAATGTAGTGGGGAAAAGAGCAGGAATCTGTTTCGACAGCCTTGAACACGAAGCGCTGGAGGATGCTGATCTCCTGGAGCACCAAAGGGTCCTAAAATCTGGAACACGCAGATGTGACCCTGAAGTAGGTGCAGACGGTCCTTAGCCTGGAACACGCAAGCAAAGGTACCTTGGAGTGAAGGTTTGCTCTCCGGAGCTTAACCTCGTTCCAAATGTCTGTGTGTCTTCTGCCTCTCTGGGCTAGAGACCCAGAATTTGGTCGATCCGCTTTGTCTCTCTAGGATGGAGACTCAGGACGTGCTGCATCTGTTGTTGTCTCGCTGGACGAAGACTCTGAATGAAGTCTGAACGTAGATTATCTCTTTCCTCGCAGGCTGGAGGCTCAGAACGTGGTCGTATCTGTTGCTGCCTCAAAGCTGGAGACTCAGGAACTGTGTATCTGTTAATGTCTCACCCTTACGGGCCGGAGACTCAGAACTGGTTTATCTGTTAACGTCTTTCCCTTTCGGGACTCAGAACAAGCAGTGTCTTTTGGGAAGGTACCTTTATCCCTTTCCGATGAGGAGGAGATTGCAATCTGGCGTTTCTCCATTTCCAGGCTGTGATTGGCTATTTCCATCAGAGTAGGGGGACACGGTGTGTCCCACCCTTCTTTCCTCCTGTGGAACTTATTTGCATAGTCCAAACACTCATTTAGAAAAGTGTCACAAAAGTTTTACCAATGCATCATTCACTTACCAAACCACAACCAGAATACCTGGCTGTGTCTGGTCGACCTGACAGTTCAGTCTGTTGTTGGGTGAAGGGCAGAAACTGCATTTTGACCAATAGGAAGTCCCGTCCTTCCCGGGCTTTGTACCAAAGGTCTTCTTCTTTCCCTCTCAGAGGAGTCTGGTCATTGTCCTGGCATCTTTATCTGATGGCGTTGGACAGTTTACTTATGTTAGTCCACCAAGATCCAATCAAAATGTAGCAAAACTTTGTCCACTATTGTGGTCCGAGAGGGGCCCCGCCATAAACTGGGCCCTGGAATGTGCTGTCCACTACACCTCTGACTACAGGCACACCCAGACATCTTGCTGTATACAAAAGTTTTCAGATGATACTGCCCCTTGTGGGTTTAATCAAAGTAATTATGTGGATTATAGAAGAGAAGTAGAGTTATTTGCTACATGGTGTGATGAAAATTTCCTAAAAATGAATGTGGAGAAGACTAAGGAGTTAAAAAAAAATCATTTTAGAAGAAATAAAGAAGTGGTACCAGTGACAATTAAAGGTCAGAAAGTAGAGATTGTTCAGTCTTATAAATATCTCGGTGTACATCTGTACAGTAAATTAAACTGGAATGAGAAAAATAGGATTAATAAATTGATTAGAAAGACTGGATCGGCTATTGGCCTTAATCCTGATTCACTTGAGGTAATTGTGGAAAAGAGAACAAGGGCAAAATTTAAAATGAATTTGTCTTACAAAGGTCATCCACTACACTGTTTTTAGTGGACTTAAAAGTTCAATCAGTGGAAGATTAGTGATGCCTCAGTGCTCTACAGAGCTATTTAGAAGGTCTTTTATTCTTACTACAGTTAGGTTTTTAATGAAGTTGTGTAAATCTTTGCATGTATTATTTTTTTATTTTTATTTTGTGGTGGAAGAGTACTTCTCTCTTCTCGCAGCACTTCAACCTCGGCGCAGTAATATCATCACTCCTGAAAACTCTCCCTCTCCCTCTAACGTCCATCAATAGAACCAATATTACTGCGCCGAGGTTGAAGTGCTGCGAAGTGCTCTTCCGCCATACATTAGTCATCATTTATTACCCGCTTAGAAAATCACCCCATTTTATTTTGTGTCACCATACTTACTCGTGTAACTAGTAGCTTTCCTGTAGCTCAAATAGTAGAGCATGGCGCTAGCAACGCCAAGATCATGGGTTCGATTCCCAGGGAAAGCAAGACCTGATAAAATGTAAAAAAAAACCTGTAACTTGAATGCAATGTAAGTCGCTTTGGATAAAAGCGTCTGCTAAATGTAAAAACATAAACGTACTCATGTAACCGTCTTTAAATAGGGAAAACATGGAAGTGTTTGGTAGCTTCTAAATTCATCTCTGTTTCCTTTTTTCCTAAGGAATGAATGGTGCTAAGCTAAACGCTAGCATAGTGGCGCCGCGTGCTAGAGCGATTAAGTGCACGCACTGAGACGGGAGAGGTACGTATTAAATCGTCTAAATTGAGGGAAAAACATATTGGAATATTGAAAAATGCTGGCATTTTCCTTTAACACTGTCATTAGTCACATCCGGGACATTTACGTGTTTTGTGCAGACGTCAGGTAGCTTCTCAGGCAGAAGGGGGGCGACGAAAGTGTCCGCTTCTTATCACACGTCATTGGTCACGGCTTCTGCTCACGGCAAGGTACGCGACGATCGACACGACTGATTGCTTAGTTAGCAAAGTAAATGCATAAATCACACCTCATACCCTGCTGGTGCTCCAGTGGTAACTCCAGCTTCATACATGCGTGTCATTTTGACGCCTAGAGGAGGCAAAGCGTGACACTCACACGCATCCTCGAGTGGACCAGCGCGTCTGTTAGACGCTTTGGCGTGATACCGGGTTGAACAAGCCTAGTCTTTGGTGTAGTGTACAGAGCGCTGACGTCACTTCCGCCAGAGCGGTTTCAGTTTGAGTTTACTTTCAGTTTAATCTTCTACGAGTGGTGAATGTGCGTGCATGGATGTAAGTTAGATCTTTATTTATCTGTCATATTGTGATAATGTTTCCACTGCTAGTGAAGCGCTCAACACAGTTGTATCGGAGAAAGGTTCATTACTCGAAGCTTTTCAACACGGTTTTGTCGGAGCTTCCGTTTTGAACATAACATCATAACCGCTGCATGTCTGATTGAGTTCATAAAGAGTGATGTGCGTGTTATTTACCTGCATGTTTAGTGCCTTTTATCATGTTATATTTAATATTAGAGAAGATGAATACTGAGGTGAATGTTTATGTTTGCTGTATACAGACAGATTCTGATAAATCCTATTAGACTAAACCACATTTGACCACCTCTGTTATATTATTAATGACTTTACAATGCTGGTTAATATAAAGTGGCACATCCTGAAGAGATGAACAATCTTCTGTCTCCTGTCGCACTTAGCATTCCACCTAACTTCAGAGATTCCTTTACAACTACACACACATTTACTTTAGACAAAGGTTGGATTAAACATTAAGCAGAGCACACAAACAAGTAAAGATGCTTTATTTATTATTTAGTATGTGTAATGTTTCTTGATCCAAAAAGAAAAAAAAAATGGTAACAAAATGATTTTTATTCTATTTTCAGGACGGAACAGGAAAAGTCGTGGCCTAATGGTTAGAGAGTTGGGCTAGTAACCTGAAGGTTGCCGGTTCGATTTGGGCTAGTAACCTGAAGGTTGCCGGTTCGATTCTCACACCGGCAGGAATTGAAGGTGGGGATTGTGAATGAACAGCACTCTCTCTGCCTTCGATACCATGACTGAGGTGCCCCTGAGCAAGGCACCGAACCCCCAATTGCTCCCCGGGCGCTGGAGCAATGGCTGCCCACTGCTCCGGGTGTGTGTTCACGGTGTGTGTGTGCGTGTGTTCACTATTCACTGCTGTGTGTGTGCACTTGGATGGGTTAAATGCAGAGCACCAATTTCGAGTATGGGTCACCGTACTTGACAATACGTCACGACTTTCACTTTCACTTTTTTCAAAAGCAGCAACACAGATCCACTTCTGATTCGTGATCTGCTCACTCTAATGGTAAGAGTGTAACAATACTGACACCTACTGGTTAGTTTTAGTGTAACACGGGGTTCCAGCCAAGATGGCGTACTAGATAGCAACATTGTATAACAGCTAGCTGAGTCTCAAAGGTTTTCTTCGTGTTTTTAGATTTTTCCCTAATTGTTTCTTAACGAATTAGTTTTTCATCATCTAAAGATGGCGGGTAGAGGTAGAAAAGTGGAAGATAATGTCGCGATTAGTAACAGAAGTGATCATGATTACACTGACGCGATGGAAGTCTGTGTTGAAGCTAATAAGCGTCTCTTGGAGGAATGCAGTGCTGTGAATCTACCTGTCACCCCCAGCAAAGTGCACATTACGAAGAGAGTGTGTCCTGATTATGAGGAAGACATTTCTAATGCGGATATCCTCGAGGCTATTTACTTCCTTGGTAAAAGATTTGACAAGCTGGAAGAAAAGTTGGAGGAGTTGACAAGAAAAATGGAAGAGAACAGTAGCATCATCTCCGAAGTGAAGGAAGAGATGAAAGCTCACAAGCAGAAGGCAGCTGATTTGGAACTGGAGCTTTCTGATCTCAAAAAAGAGAAGCTGAGATCTAGGGTAAGAGAATTGGATCGCTACAAAAGACGGTGGAATTTACGCATCAAAGGACTGCCAGAGAAACAGAACGAGAACACTAGAGAGCAGGTGATCACCTTGCTTTCCAAGATCGCTCCTGGTGTGCCCAGGGAAATGGAAGAAGCGGTTGACACGGTCCATCGAACTGGCAGAAAAAAAGGAAATCACACGCGTCAGATCATCATGCAGTTTTCAAAGAGAATCTACAGAGAGCAAATCTGGGCTCTGTCCAAGGGATCATCCGTGTGCAAGGAGGCAGGCTGTGATTTCGCTGAGGACTTAAAGAGGACAGAGAGGCGAGGCAAGTGCTTTGGCCATGCATTAAACAAGCTCCAGCAGAAGGGAAAGCGGCGTACTTTCGGGGTCCTTTTGCTTTCATTGAGGGAAAGCAAATTTTTCCATGATGATGAATATTCTGAAAAAGGGAAATGATGATTTCTGAGAGACTCTTTTTGTGTTGTAAGTTTATTCTTCAAATCTCTTTACTAACTGTTTAGTGACATTTTCTGTTTGTTCACTGTGAGTTCCAGTGGAGTATGTTCTCACTAAAATCTAGTTTATCTTTTTGTTCATTGAATGCAAGGGGACTAAAGGACAAAGTAAAACGCAAAGGTATATTTTTGTTTTGTAAGGAGCAGAAGACACATTTTGTTTTTCTACAAGAGACTCATTCTACTGAAGAAGATGCAGATTTTTGGAAAATGCAGTGGGGAGACAGTTTTGTTCAGTCATGGCTCCAGTCGATCAGCAGGTGTCACCTTATGCCTTAACAATTGCCCTGGGAAGGTTGTGACTTTTCAGTCTGATGCTCATGGACATTGGCTTACTGCTGTGGTTAACTGTGAAGGTATTTTTGTTATTTTAGTTAACATTTATGGGTATAACAGTAGTGGTCAAAACAAGATTTTGTTGTCTAATATTACAGATGTTGTTACACAGTTTAAATTGAAATTTCATACAAATTTGGTACTAATCAGGGGTGATTTTATTTTGGCACCTGATGAGTGGCTGGATAGATCTCCTTCTAGTTATACAAGCCACCATTTCAATAACATTATTCTGGAGTTTTGCCAGTTAAATTCCCTTACAGATATATGGAGGGTCAAGCATCCTAATGCTAATCAGTTCTCTTCGGTCAAACCTAATGGATCCTCTAAATCACAAATAGATTTTTGGCTCATCACTGAGGAATATTCTGAGCTCGTAACTAATGTTTCATTTTCTGCGGTGCCATTGACAGATCATTGCCTGATTTCATTAACTTTGACACCAGCAATAAAACATACCGGTAGGAAAGACTATTGGAAGTTTGATGCAGAACTTTTAAAAGATAAAGATTATTGTAGTCAAATAATAAATTTGGTTAGTAAGATTAAAAATGACTTCTCTCTACGTTCTAACGGGATTAAATGGGAGTATTTTAAATTTAAAACAAGGGAATTTTCAATTCGGTTTGGTAAACAAAAAAGCAGAGATCTGAAGCAAAGGGAGCTGAGCTTAATTCAAGAAATTAATGCCTCTTGTAATACACAAGAAATGATTCAAGATGTTCAGTTCAATTCAAGTTTATTTGGATAGCGCTTTTCACAATACAAATCGTTGCAAAGCAGCTGTACAGGAAATTTAAGTTCCTACAATATATTTATATATTGTAGAAACTTAATATATTTAACTTATGGTGAAATTTGGTAGTTCTGTATGTTATCTGAGGGTTGGCATCATCTCTTCTCAGGTGTTCTGGATCCAGACTGAAGCTTGTGTAAATCCTAGTTACGGGATGTTAATCCCGTGGCAGAAACAGAGAAACAAATAGAGACATAATTAGCGTAGCTGCTGTTCCAACCAAGCAAAAATGATTTGTTCAATCCAAGCTAAAGAACAATAATGTGTGTTTGATCAGATATAGCTGCAGTACAAGATTATGAGATGCATTATGTGAATGCTTGGCTAAAGAGATGTGTCTTTAATCTAGATTTAAACAGAGAGAGTGTGTCTGAACCCTGAACGTTATCAGGAAGGCTATTCCAGAGTTTGGGAGACAAATGTGAAAAAGCTCTACCTCCTTTAGTTGACTTTGTTATCCTAGGTACTACCAAAAGTCCAGAGTTTTGCGACCTTAGGGAGCATGATGGATTGTAGCGTGGTAGAAGACTAGTTAGGTACACAGGAGCTAAACCATTAAGGGCCTTATAGATAAGTAATAATATTTTGTAACTGATGCGGAACTTAATAGGTAGCCAGTGCAGAGACTGTAAAATTGGGGTAATATGATCATATTTTCTTGACCTGGTAAGAACTCTAACCCCTGCATTTTGGACTACCTGTAGCTTGTTTATTGAAGATGAAGGACAACCAGCTAGCAGTGCATTACAATAGTCCAGTCTAGAGGTCATGAATGCATGAACTAGCTTTTCTGCATCAGAAACAGGTAACATGTTTCGTAGCTTGGCAATGTTTCTAAGATGGAAGAATGCTGTTTTTGTAACATGGGAAATATTATTTTCAAAAGACAAGTTGCTGTCTAATATGACACCCAGATTTTTGACTGTAGAGGAAGTAACAGTACATCCGTCTAGTTGCAAATTATAATCCAAGAGATTCTGTGTACTGTTTTTTGGTCCAATAAGTAATATCTCTGTCTTATCTGAATTTAATAGGAGAAAATTATTGGTCATTCAATCTTTTACATTTTAAACACACTCTGTTAGCTTAGATAATTTAGAAGTTTCATCTGGTCTTGTTGAGATATATAGTTGAGTATCATCAGCATAACAATGGAAACTAATCCCATATTTTCTAATAATATTACCAAGGGGCAACATGTATATTGAAAATAGCAGAGGACCTAGGACAGATCCTTGTGGTACTCCATACTTTACTGGTGATAATTGAGATGACTCCCTGTTTAAATAAACAAAGTGGTAGCGATCAGACAGGTAGGATCTAAACCATCTTAAAGCCTGCCCTTGAATACCCGTATAGTTTTGTAATCGATCTATGAGTATGTCATGATCTATAGTGTCGAACGCAGCACTAAGATCAAGTAAAACTAGCAATGAGATGCAGCCTTGGTCTGACGCAAGAAGCAAGTCATTTGTAATTTTAACAAGTGCAGTTTCTGTGCTATGATGGGGCCTGAAACCTGACTGAAATTCTTCATAGAGATAATTTTTTTGCAAAAAAAGAGCACAACTGAGCAGACACAACTTTTTCTAAAATTTTAGACATAAACGGAAGATTAGAAATGGGTCTGTAATTTGCTAGTTCATTAGGATCTAGTTGTGGTTTTTTAATAAGAGGCTTAATAACCGCCAGCTTGAATGATTTTGGAATGTGACCTAAAGATATCGATGAGTTAATAATATTGAGAAGCGGTTCTTCTGCTACAGGTAACAACTCTTTCAGTAATTTAGTGGGTACAGGATCTAATAGGCATGTTGTTGGTTTAGATGCATTGATAAGTTTATTTAGCTCTTCCTGTCCTATAGTTGTAAAGCACTGCAGTTTTTCTTTGGGTGCGATGAATGGAGCTGAAGTACTAGACGCTGCAGAATCTACATTTGTTATTGTATTTCTGATGTTATCTATCTTATCAGTGAAGAAATTCATAAAGTCATTACTATTAAATTGTGAGGGAATATTTAGATCGGGTGGCATCTGTTTATTTGTTAATCTAGCCACTGTGCTAAATAAAAACCTTGGATTGTTTTGGTTATTTTCTATGAGTTTGCGGATATGCTCTGCCCTGGCAGCTTTTAAAGCCTGTCTATAGTTGGACATACTGTTTTTCCATGCAATTCTAAAAACTTCCAAGTTAGTTTTTCTCCATTTGCGCTCAAGTTTACGAGTTTCTTTCTTGAGAGAATGGGTATTACTGTTGTACCATGGCGCAGTACGTTTTTCTCTAACCTTTTTTAATTTGATGGGCGCAACAGCTTCTAATGTATTAGAGAAGATAGTGCCCATGTTGCTAGTCATTTCATCTAGTTCATGTGTATTTATGGGTACACAGAGCAGTTGAGATAAATCAGGCAGGTTATTTCTGAATCTATCTTTAGTGGTTGGAACAATAGTTCTTCCTGGACGATAACACGGAGCCATATAGTTAATATCAGTAATACTCAGCATGCACGATACTAGGAAATGGTCAGTAACATCATCACTTTGAGGGACGATATCTATGTCAGTAAGACCAATTCCATGTGATATAATTAAATCTAGCGTATGATTAAAACGATGGGTGGGCCCAGTGACGTTTTGCTTGACTCTAAAAGAATTTATTAGGTCAGTAAACGCAAGTCCTAACGCATCATTTGTATTATCAACGTGAATGTTAAAATCTCCGACAATTAGCGCTTTATCAACAGTAACCAATAGGTCTGAGAGGAAATCTGCAAATTCTTTTAAGAAATCTGTATACGGCCCTGGCGGTCTATACACAGTAGCCAGAGCAAGAGATAGGAGAGATTTCTTTTGCATATCTGACAGTGTAACATTAAGCAGAAGTAATTCAAATGAGTTAAACCTGTATCCTGTTTTCTGGGTAACATTGAGAATATCACTATATATTGTTGCAACACCGCCGCCACGGCCAGTCTGACGGGGCTCATGCTTATAACAGTAGCTTGGTGGAGTAGACTCATTTAGACCAATATAATCATTTGGTTTGAGCCAGGTTTCAGTCAAGCAGAGCACATCAAAACTATTATTTGTGATCATTTCATTTACAATAACTGCTTTGGGTGCGAGTGATCTATGTTTAGGAGCCCAAGCTTTAAAAATTGCATTTGTTTATTTGTTTTGCATTTTTCTGGTTTAATCACGATCAGATTATTTCTAGATCCTGCATTAAATTTATATTTTGGCTTCACTGTTCAGGGAACAGACACGGTCTTTATAGATTGGACAGCACAAGTATTTCTATCATTTAAGTGGGTAGAACAAAAGTCATCATAGCAGTTATTTGAGAATGGGCTTACTAGTCAGATGGAGCGTAGAGTCCTGGAGATGTTGTCCGACAGGAGTTCTGCTCCGACTCTGCTGGGGTGCAGGCCATCAGCGCGGAAAAGCCTAGGACGCTCCCAGAAAAGATTCCAATTATTAACAAAGAGCAGTTTCTGTTCTTTACACCATGACAATAACCATTCGTTTAAAGCAAAAAGTCTACTGAACCTTTCGTGTCCTCGTCGATACGTGGGAAGCGGTCCAGACACGATGATCGTCGCCGCGGGTGATGCGCTGCGCACCGTCTCGATCAGACTCCTGAAGTCCGTCTTCAGTGTCTCCGTCTGCCGCAGCCTGGTGTCGTTCACCCCCGCGTGCAGCACGATCGCGCCGATGCTCTCGTCGTCCTTCAGGATCGCGGGTATCTGCGCAGAAACATCGAGAACACGAGCGCCAGGGAAACAGTGAGTGTGCACTTTACCTTCAGCTAACGTAGCACGGACGTGCCGGACGATGGAGTCTCCGACGATCACAGCGTCACGTTCCGTCTCGCGGAGGGGGGCGAAGCAGTTCCGGGTGGAGATCTCGAAGACCGGAGGCGGCGGAGGGGGAGAGGTCCTCGCACGGGGCCCGGCTCGCGTCTTCCGCTGCTGCTGCACCCAGGGTCCGTGGTGTCCCGGCGCCGGAGTGAAGGACATCTGGGAAGATCGCGTCCTGGGTGCACAGGGTCTGTGCAGAGAAACACACGGAGTAGAGGTGGTGGGAGTGTTAGCGGCATGCTGTATACTTACCCCGGACTTGTGAGCGTCAGCCCGGGATGTTTCCAGCGCGGCTCTCCGCTCTCTCAGCTGGGTCTGCTTCTCCACCAGCTCGCGGATCTGCTTCTCCACGGCCTCCAGCTCCAGCTGCACCGAATGCAGCTCGAACGTGTCCTCGCCTGCACTCAAAGGTAGACACACATCCGCCATTAAAGCAAGTAGCAGTGAGTAAAACAATGGTAATGTGTGTGAATAGAGTATTAGCAATGTAAGCGAGATTAATGCAACCACGCTGGCGATGCTAACAGGCTATAAGCTAATAGCGGACTCTGGAAATCAAAATAAAACTAGTGATAACAAGGCGCTTTGATTGTTTTTGTTGTAGAATACGATAGGGGATATACTCACACGTTATAGAAATGAAAATGATGGTGTGTAAAATAGATTTCAGGATTAGAAAATAGACGATAAAGAATTAACTTGACGGAGCTCAAACTCAAAACACCCAGCAGCAACAAACAGGAAGTCACGTGATGTTGAAAAGTTACTCTCTCTTCAAGCTAAATTAGATAGTTTGTATCTAATGAAAGCACAAGGAGCTTTTGTAAGGTCTCGTGCAAAATGGATGGAAGAAGGAGAGAAGAATATGGCTTATTTTTGTTAATTAGAAAAGAGGAGACAGCAAAGTAATGCAATTCATAGTCTAATTATTAATGATGTGGTAATCACAGATCCTAAATTAATATCCGAGGAAATATACTCATTTTATAGTAACATTTACTCTTCATCTTACTCTGAAAATAATGCTAAGGAATTCCTTGAAAAGGTAAAAGATTTTATCCCACAGATTGATACTGAATTTAAAGAATTGTGTGATGGAGATCTGAGTTTGGAGGAACTTGAATCTGCTATTAAAAAAATGCATTTGGGTAAATCTCCTGGTCAGGATGGTTTGACTACTAATTTTTACAAATTATTCTGGGAGGATATAAAAGATTTGCTATTTAAAGCTTTAAAGGAGTGTTTTGATTCTAATTCTTTACTTCCAACTATGAGACGGGTTAATTATTCTCATTCCAAAGTCAAACAAAGATAAAAGAATTATTGAGAATCTGAGACCGATTACCCGACTTAATGTTGATTATAAAGTTCTTACAACTGCAATTGCTAATAGGTTAAAATTTAGGTTGAGTCAAGTTATAAGTGAAACTCAATCTGGTTTTATTAAAGGAAGGTTAATACACAACAACATTAGACTTGTCCTAGATTTAACTGATTATGGACATTTAGTGAAGGATGATGGGTTTGTTTTGTTTCTTGATTTCTATAAGGCATTCGATACTGTAGAACATAAATTTATTTTACATGTATTGATTTTTTTTTTTTGGTTTTGGTCATAAATTTGTAAAATTAATAGAGATGTTTTACAAAGACATAAATAGTTCAGTATCATTACCATTTGGGATTTCTAAGAGGTTTGACATTAATAGAGGTATTAGACAAGGGGATCCGACAAGTCCGTATTTATTTTAATAGCTGAGCTGTTAGCAATTTATGTGAAAAACAGTAAATATCTCAGGCCTTTGAATGTTTTAGGGAGTCAGTTATTGATAAGTCAGCTAGCAGACGATGCCACCCTGTTTCTTAGTGATGCAGAGCAGATTCCAGTTGCCATTAATCTGGTGTCTCGTTTCTCAAAAGCTTCTGGTCTGCAATTGAATTTAAAAAAGTGTGAGCTGATGGCACTTCATAATCATGCTGAATCTCAATTGTTCAATATTCCATTAAAAAATTAGGTAAAATATTTAGGAATTGTTATTACTAAAAACCCTAAAATGAGAGAAAAAAGTAATTTGATTGATAATATGAAAAAAAGTCAAAATATTTTAAATATGTTGGTTCAAAGGGATCTCTCTATATTTGGCAGAATTCTCATACAGAAGTCAGAAGCACTTTCCAGGTTGATTTACCCAGCATTTTCTTTGAGTATCTCTGATAGGTGGATAAAAGACATTAATCAAATTCAGTATAAATTTATTTGGAAAAACAAGCACCATCATATTAGAAAATCAGATGTAGTGAAGCCGATCAGTGAGGGAGGGTTGAACGTAATTGATTTCGATGTTATGAATGGTACCCTTAAGTTGAGGTGGCTCCAAGACTTCCTTAGAAATAAACATTCTGTTTGGTTTAGATTTTCTTCTAAAATTTTTGATTCTCTTGGGAGCATTGATTTCCTTTTAAGGTGTGATTTTGAGCCATCAAAATTAAAGTGTAAATTATCATCTTTTCATAGTCAGGTATTATTATATTGGAAATTAATAGACAAACACAACTTTTCGCCACATAGCTGTTCCTTATGGAATAATAAGTGTATCCTTATTAAGAGAAAATCTGTGTTTTTTCAGGACTGAATGGACAAAGGTGTCTGGTCCATTGTACACATTATGGATGGGGTTAGAAATTTCCTTGGTTATGATGATTTTTGTGAAAAATACAATATTAGTTGTACTCAGAGTTTATATGTGTCTTTGTTGAAAGCTGTTCCTGCTGGTTTGGTTCAGTTGATTAAAAGTGCATTGTGTTATTCACCTGTGATACCAAGATTAGGTAATCTAATCATCTCTGGTATTAATTTTACAGAGCAGAGCTGTAAAAATAAAGTTTTTTTTATAAAGTAAGAACATTAGTAAATACACAGATGTTCCCTTCCAAAGTAAAGAAGAGACCCCTTATTTTTGATTTTCCTGAAGATAAAGTGGTTCGAATTAGAACAAGATTTCTCTCTTTTCCACTTCTACTAAAGGCAAAAGAAATTCAGTTTAAAATTATTAATGACATTTATCCCTGTAATGAGTTCCTTAGACACAGGTTTAGAGTCATTGGAACATTTGTTTTATTTATGCAAATTCTCTAAAAAATTCTGGGATGACCTCTATGATTGGTTTGAAGTATGTAATGCCTGACTTTGATTTTAAAACTGTAAAATATTTGTCCTTTTGTCAGAATTGTGATGTTGAATTTTTTATTACTTTTTTAATAAAAAATTAAAAAATTATTACCCCCCATTTTTATTACTTTTCCAGAAAGATTTAGTGTTCTTCAATTCTTTATAGCTCATGCGTCATAAAAAAGCCCTTAAACTATGTAATCTTTTGAAGGTATTCTTTGATGATTAAGCCCCTTGTATTGTATGTTTTTCTCTGTATTTATTTATTTATTTTTATTTTGTTTGTTTGTTTGTTTGTTTTTGGTATGCTGCTATTTGGACTTCTTTGAATTGTATTAAGATTTTTCTTAGTTGTTTATTTGGTGTTTTGTATCTTCTTTAATTAAAAAAAAAAAAAAAAAAAGTTTTAGTGTAACACTACTGTCACCCACTGATTAGTTTTAGTACTGGCAAATACCAATACATTCTATCTCCACAGTATGGATAAAATCAGTTAAATTAATTAAATTCAATTCTTTGTTGAAAACCGGTGACTTTATCTGTCTTTGCTGGACTGCCTTGTGGACAAAGTGGTTGTCAAATAACTTCCTTCAGCACAATAATTAAAAAAATAAATAATTAATGAACAAGTTTATTCTATGATCCAGTTGAAAATATTGTCATTTGTTTTTAAAGGCCTCTGTGATGAAGCTTATCTTACATTAAAGATCTCATCTGCCGTCATTCTTAAAGATGTTCTGATGAAGATCTCATCTCTAATTAAAGGCTGATAGTGCCTTTTCAATCACTGGTCCTCCTCATCTGTGTAATAAGCTCTCATCACATCCGCCAAGCAGCTTCTCTCATCCTTTATAAATCTAGACTTAAACACATCTCTATTCTCTGGTGTTTTACAGTATTTCCTTTACGTTGTTTTTGTGTTCTAATTGACCTTGTTCAGCACCAGTAGTGGCTGGTGGCAGCAGTTTGCTGCTCAGCAAAAATAATAATAAAAATATGACTGTTAAAGCATGCAATAAATGTGCCACAAATCAGTGAATTTTAGTTTAATTTGGGTTTATTATCAGTAATGGAGTAATCAAGATAATCATTTAAAAAACAAAACAAAACAAAAACAAAAAAACAAACATAAAAAAAAAAACCACAAATGTTGCCCTACTTGAAAATAAATTTTGCTCTCCTTTCTTTCTGGCTTGCAAGTTTCTCAATGACCTTCTGGTTAAAGTCAGTCATCTCAGTCAATGGCCAATGCATTCAGCCTCTCTTGGGTCATGCTATTTCTCAGAAAAGTTTTAATTCTTTTTAGTGATCGACCGATATAGATTTTTTTTATAACCGATACCGATACCAATTATTTGCATGTTTATGTGCCCGATAACCGATACGCAGAACCGATATTATTTACTGTTATAAAGTAAATAAATAACTAAGTGAAGTAAGTCCATACTTCACTTTGGTTTTTCCTCCTTTCAGTCATCTTAAAAAAAAAGAAAAAAAAAAAAGGTTGAAAATTAACAGTCAAGTCAAGTCAAGTCACCTTTATTTATATAGCGCTTTTAACAATACAGATTGTGTCAAAGCACTTAACAGTATCAAATTGGAGGATAGAGTGTCAGTAATGTATAATAATAAGATTAAACACTCAATTTTCAGTTAAAGGCATTTCATTATTGAATTCAGAGATGTCATTGTCTAGCTCAGTTTAGTTTAAATAGTATCTATGAAATAAAATTGACGTTAATCGTAAAAAATTAAGTGTCCCCAACTGAGCAAGCCAGAGGCGACAGCGGCAAGGAACCAAAACTCCCTCTGTGACAGAATGGAGAAAAAAACCTTGGGAGAAACCAGGCTCAGTCGGGGGGCCAGTTCTCCTCTGGCCAGGATATTATTATTTATTTTTTTACTTATTGTTTTAATTAAATGTTAAATGTATAAATGTATTATATTTCTATTTTTATATTGTTGCAATTTCTAACAATAATAGTATTATGTAGTTAGGTATTTTATTATATTTATAGTTATTTTGTTTAATTTTAAGTTCTATTGTATTTAAGTCGAGGTCTTCACTGGGGATATGTCCCCGGGGCTCATCCAGGTGTCCGGCCTCCGGCGACGATCAGGGTCGCAGACATCATCTCCCGGCGCCGATCCACCATCTGATCCGGACACGGACTGAGAAACAGAATAATAAAGAAACAGACAAATATTACCGTAGATGCCATTCTTCTTACGATGTAACGAGTACATCGTGTGTTATGAGGAGTGTTCCCGGTTCCGGTTGATCTAATTAATGCAGCCTAACAATCCTTTAAGGGATTTGAATAATAGAAGTGTATTAGTGTGTTATGTGTAAGCCAGGTTAAAGAAATGTGTCTTTAATCTAGATTTAAACTGACAGAGTGTGTCTGCCTCCCGAACAGTGTTAGGTAGATTGTTCCAGAGTTTAGGCGCTAAATAGGAAAAGGATCTGCCGCCCGCAGTCGATTTTGATATTCTAGGTATTATCAAATGGCCAGAGTTTTGAGAACGCAGCAGACGTGGAGGACTATAATGTGATAAGAGCTCGCTCAAGTACTGAGGAGCTAAGCCATTCAGGGCTTTATAAGTAATTAACAAGATTTTAAAATCTATCCGATGTTTGATAGGGAGCCAGTGCAGTGTTGACAGAACCGGGCTAATATGGTCATACTTCCTGGTTCTAGTAAGGACTCTAGCTGCTGCATTTTGGACCAACTGTAGTTTATTGATCAAGCGTGCAGAACAACCACCCAGTAAAGCATTACAATAGTCTAACCTTGAGGTCATAAACGCATGAATTAGCATTTCTGCATTTGACATTGAGAGCATAGGTCGCAATTTAGATATGTTTTTGAGATGGAAAAACGCAGTTTTACAGATACTAGAAACATGGCTTTCAAATGAAAGATTGCTATCAAACAGCACACCTAGGTTCCTAACTGATGAAGAAGAATTGACAGAGCAGCCGTCAAGTGTTAGATAGTGTTCTAGGTTATTACATGTGGGGTTTTTAGGTCCGATAATTAACACCTCTGTTTTTTCAGAATTTAGCAGTAAGAAGTTACTAGTCATCCAGTTTTTTATATCGACTATACATTCCGTTAGTTTCTCAATTTGGTGTGTTTCACTGGGCCGTGAAGAAATATAGAGCTGAGTATCATCAGCATAACAGTGAAAGCTAACACCATGTCTCCTGATAATATCTCCCAAGGGTAACATGTAAAGCGTGAAAAGTAACGGCCCTAGTACTGAGCCTTGAGGTACTCCATACTGCACTTGTGATCGATATGATACCTCTTCATTTACTGCTACGAACTGATGGCGGTCAGATAAGTACGATTTGAACCATGCTAAGGCACTTCCACTAATGCCAACAAAGTTTTCTAGTCTATTCAAAAGAATGTTGTGGTCGATAGTGTCGAATGCAGCGCTAAGATCCAGTAGAACTAATAAAGAGATACAACCACGATCAGATGATAGAAGCAGGTCATTTGTAACTCTAATGAGAGCAGTCTCAGTACTATGATATGGTCTAAATCCTGACTGGAATTCCTCACAGATACCATTTTTCTCTAAGAAGGAATATAATTGTGAGGATACTACCTTTTCTAGTATCTTTGACAGAAAAGGGAGATTTGAGATCGGTCTGTAATTAACTAGATCTTTGGGGTCAAGTTGTGGTTTTTTAATGAGAGGCTTAATAACAGCCAATTTGAAGGTTTTGGGGACATATCCTAATGACAATGATGAATTAATAATAGCCAAAAGAGGATCTATGACTTCTGGAAGCAGCTCTTTTAGTAGTTTAGATGGAATAGGGTCTAACATACATGTTGTTGGTTTAGATGATTTAACAAGTTTATACAATTCTTCCTCTCCTATAATAGAGAATGAGTGGAATTGTTCCTCAGGGGATCTATAGTGCACTATCTGATGCGATACTGTAGCTGACGGCTGCATGGTTACAATTTTATCTCTGATAGTATCGATCTTGGAAGTAAAGTAGTTCATAAAGTCATTACAGCTGTGCTCTTGGGAAATGCCAACACCTGTTGATGCTTTATTTTTCATTAAATTAGTGACTGTATTGAATAAATACCGGGGGTTATGTTTGTTTTCTTCTAGAAGAGATGAAAAGTAATCAGATCTAGCCGTTTTTAATGCTTTTCTGTAGGATAGGGTACTTTCCCGCCAAGCTATACGAAATACCTCTAGTTTTGTTTTCCTCCAGCTGCGCTCCATTTTCCGGGCTGCTCTCTTTAGGGTGCGAGTGTGCTCATTATACCACGGAGTCAAACTGTTTTCTTTGATCTTCCTTAAGCGTAAAGGAGCAACTGTATCTAAAGTGCTAGAAAAGAGAGAGTCCATAGTTTCTGTTACATCATCAAGTTTTTCTGCGCTGTTGGATATGCTGAGGAATTGAGATAAATCAGGAAGATTACTTACAAAGCAGTCTTTTGTGGTAGAAGTGATGATTCTACCATACTTGTAACAAGGAGTAGAATTTACAGTTTTAGCTATATGGAGTTTACACAAGACTAGATAATGATCTGAGATATCATCGCTTTGCTGCAGAATTTCAACACCACTAACATCAATTCCATGTGACAGTATTAAATCTAGAGTATGATTTCGACAATGAGTAGGTCCTGAAACATGTTGTCTAACCCCAATAGAGTTCAGAATGTCTATGAATGCTGATCCTAATGCATCTTTTTCATTATCGACATGGATATTAAAATCACCAACAATTAAGACTTTATCTGCAGCCAGTACTAACTCAGATAGAAAATCTGAAAATTCTTTAATAAAGTCTGTGTGGTGCCCTGGTGGCCTGTACACAGTAGCCAATACAAACATCACAGGGGATTTATCACTAACACGTGTTTCTCTAGATAATGTTATACGCAGCACCATAACTTCAAACGAGTTATACTTAAAGCCTGCCCTCTGAGAAATACTGAGAATATTGCTATAAATTGTAGCAACACCTCCCCCTTTACCTTTTGGACGTGGCTCATTTTTATAGCAGTAATCTTGGGGGGTAGAGTCATTTAAAGTAATGTATTCATCTGGTTTTAGCCATGTTTCTGTCAAACAAAGCATATCTAGCTTATGGTCAGTGATCATATCATTTACAAATAGTGCTTTTGTAGAAAGGGACCGGATATTCAGTAAGCCAAGTTTTATCAATTGTTTCTCTGTATTGTAAACATTTTTTATTTGTTGAACATCAATTAAATTGTTACTATTACTTTGGTTTGGACGTTTTCTGTATTTTCTAGTACGGGGAACAGACACAGTCTCTATAGTGTGATATCTAGGTGAAGGAGTCTCTATGTGCTGAGAATTAACTGACTTCTGTGACGTTAGGCGGCTAGCAGACGGTCGGTTTATCCAGTCTGTCTGCTCCCTGACCTGGGCCCTAGTTAGTCAAGTACGAACTCTAAGACTATGTGCCATATTTCTAGAGAGAAGAGCGGCACCACCCCAGGAGGGATGAACACCATCTCTTTTCAACAGGTCAGGTCTGCCCCAAAAACTCTTCCAATTGTCTATGAAACTTACGTTATTCTGCGGGCACCACTTAGACATCCAGCCATTGAGTGACGACAGTCTGCTATGAATCTCATCGCCACGGTAAGCAGGGAGGGGACCAGAGCATATTACAGTGTCTGACATCGTACTTGCAAGTTCACACACCTCTTTAACATTATTTTTAGTGATCTCCGACTGGCGAAGTCGAACATCATTAGCGCCGACGTGGATAACAATCTTACTGAATTTACGTTTAGCATTAGCCAGCACTTTTAAATTTGCCAAGATGTCAGGCGCTCTGGCTCCCGGTAAACATTGGACTATGGTGGCTGGTGTCTCTATTTTTACGTTCCGTACAATAGAATCGCCAATTACTAGAGCACTTTCATCAGGTTTCTCAGTGGGTGCGTCACCGAGTGGGGAGAACCTGTTTGATGTTCTGATCGGAACGGAAGAGCGGTGTTTTGACCCGCGACTATGCCGCCTCACAGTCACCCAGTTGCCCTGCTGCACGGGCACAACCGGAACCGAACAATGTACAGGAGTCCCTGAGCTAGTCGCATCCAAAGCAGTATCTACAGCCCTCACATTCTTACTATCCTCAACTAAAGTTTGGATGCGTGTCTCTAGTTCTAAAATCTTCTCTGTCAGCCTAACTATTTCCCTGCATTTATCACATGTGAATCCCTCGTCGCCGACAGAGAGAGATAAACTGTACATGTGGCATGAAGTGCAAACAACAAGAGAAGGAGAAGCCATTACTCACCTTGATTGATGAATGATACCAACTTAACTTACCACTTACCACTGTTGTTTGATGAACTTGTGAAAAACGGAGCGAGAGAGAAATAAAAACGGAGCGAGAAAAAAGAAAACAATAATAGGCGCGAATAGAAACGTGAATGGAACCGCGAGTAACAAGCTAACAGGCTAACGCGCTATACGCGCGCTGCACTCGCGGTTTTAAAAGCGAACGATCAAATTAGTTAGATTAGTTTGATAGATAATACCAGAAATATGGTGGGAGTTAAGTTATATATTATCACTTTAAACAACAGAGAGTGAAAGTAAGGTAAAGATTCAATAAAAAAGCGGAGCTACAATCGCAAACCTCTCAGCAGCACAACAGACAGGAACAGACTGAAGCCAATCGATCAAGCAAACAGACTGAAGCCTGACCACGTTTAGGACAAAAGCTATTACAGAACAGTCTTTCATGTTAAATTTAATCTTAATATTTGTTGTAAATTTAATCATATTACAACAATAAAAACATTTTATTTATAACAAGCATCAGCGGCAACACTGATTTTAACAATAAGCAAAATAAATGTAGAATGTCTCATTTTCAAATGGAGAAAATAAATAAAGGACAGGAGTCATAACTTCATTTTAAACTACAGTTTTAGGTTTATAAGCTGTTTAATAGGATAAAGAGTGAAGAATAATTCACTGGATAATGTTAATTCACTGAATAATATTCTCTGGAATATTGAAATATAACAAACAAAACATCGTGTTTTATTGCATTTCTCAACTGGTATGTTATATCAGAATTATTAATATGTTTTTTGTCATTCTAGATTATGAAATGCCTGCTGACAGTGCGGTTTATCTATGCATTTACACAGAACTATAGCCTACTCAAATTGCGATTGCTCGCGGAGATAATAAATAATTAATTTCCATAGCGATGTATCTATTTAGATGTTTATTAACGAAATAATGGTTATATGGTAAATGTTAATATAATTTAGCGTGTTTTAAACAAGTGAATATTGTTAAAAGTTACATGCGGTGGCCGTGCTGAAGCATTTCCTGAGCATCAACCGCTGAGTGAACAGCAATATGAAAGCGGCTTCACGAGACTAATGATGAGCATATACAACAGAGAGAGAATTAAATTCAGCGCTTTTATTTCCAACATGCGCTCATTCATGGCTGTATTATTTAATTCATGCAAAGTTACGTCTTTATTTGGAGAGGACTTGACGAATTAGCCTACGTGACTCCGACTTCACGAGACTAATGATGAGCATAGACAGCAGAGAGAGAATTAAATTCAGCACAACATGCGCTCATTCACGGCTGCATATTATTTAATTCAGGCAAAGTTATGTCTTTATTGGGACAGACTGACGGATTATCTTACGTGACTCCGTGAGTTCGTCTCTATTTCTTAGAGCCAAGCTATATAAACTGCATATCAGGCATTTATGTAATACATCTAATTTGTGCATTAATGGCTGTTATGTTAAATAAAGTTTACTAACTACAGCAAATCAAGTACCTGTGCACACCGTTGTTGTTGTCTCGTCTCCCCTCAGACGCGCTGCAATGGCGATCCTGCGCGCAATTCTCAAAACACCCACAAGATGGCGCCGTTTATCGGTGAATCCGATATTACAAAACCGATATCCGATTATGGTAAAATGCTTAAATATCGGGAAAATATCAGTAAATCGATATATCGGTCGATCTCTAATTCTTTTCAAGGTTGAGAAGCACTTCTCAGCTTCTGTTGTGGTCATGGGTGTGGTTACAAGAATCTTTAGGAGAATTACAGTCTCTGAAAAGACTTCCTCAGGATTGTTCTCCATAAACAGCTGCAGTAGGTCCAAAGCACCACAACAGGTTCTGAACTCCTCCTAGCAGTAGATCAGACTAAGCTCTGTCTTCAGCTTACTCCCTTCGAGCACTGGATAGGCCTTCAGAGTCCTGCTCAGTGCATCTTCTGGAAACGCCCTTGTGTGCTGTTCAAACCTGTCTGCTAGCATCAAGGTGACACTAACAAGGTGGTCTGTGAAGGAGAACCTTTCTAATGTGTGTCTGAGTATGGTATCACAGACCTACGCAGTAAAGGATAAAAACAAAAATTATGTAGTGATGACAAAATGTCAATTTCAGCTGCTACATTTAAAATGACCAATTTAAGTTATAAAGGGAGACCAGTTTTATTGTTTGAATCCATAATTTCTCAAAACTTCATAAACATGTTCATTCTTAGTAAACATGTCAAGCTTCATGAACTTCTGATGCTCAGGGCGCTAACAGCAATTTTTAAAACACCAGCCATTTATTTTAATCAAACTCAGAGATGAAGGCTGTAATAATAATGTTGTCCACAAGAGAATAACAAATCCTTTTAGATCGGTTTAAAGACTATGGCATCATCTACACAAGCCATTGTGCTTGCAACAAATTCATTTGCAACAAATTAAATTGCATTGTTTCATTTACCTTCTGTGGGTAGTTGTAAATGTCTTAGGTGACTACAATATTATTGCTCCTCACATTGATCCCACAAACATGGAATAATAATCCTCTCATAGTAAAGTTGTTGTTATTATTTTATTCATTTATATTATTTAAATATTTATTTATCTTAAAGATCTACTCTTTGCTTACAATACTTCAGCAAAATTTTTATAAAATCAAAGACATGAGAAGACATTTATAAGTACCCATAGAAGATAAATAAACAATGCAGTTGGTAATGGTTTATTTTGACTGCAGTGAAAACTCACTTCTGCTGCAATCCGTTCATTGACCTCTGGACTGAGTGACCGTCGCCTCTTCAGGTGAAAACCACCTTCACTGCTTTGGTCAACCAGGGAACGGAGAGAATTTCTGTAAAGTAATAAGAAAATGTATGAATAATAATAATAATAATAATAATAATAATAATAATAATAATAACAACAATAACAATAATAATAATAATAATAATAGCAAAACAATGAATACAGCTGCTACATGATCTTCTGTATGTCCTGCTGGAACTGCTGGATGCTCCCCCTGATGTGGACTGAATCTATGTCCTTCATCTGGAGTTTGGCATAGAGGAAAAATTGCAGAAAAAAAAAAAAATTCAAAGTCACCTGAGTCTTGAAAACAGCGGATGAGGTCCTCTCTGTGCTCAAACACCGTACTGATGGCACGGCTGTGGAAGTTCCATCTAACATTGCTTGATAGTCTATGGGCAACTACTTTATCAAGGACATCTGTGCACTTTGGTGATCTTGAGAAAAAGCTGGCAAATTCTCCAAGGTCAGAAAAGAAAATTCTCACTTTGGGTATGTGAGAAGTAGCCTGTTGCATTATCAGATTGAGTTGATGTGCATAGCAGTGTATGTAAAGGGCATTTGGGTACACATCTTGCATCTTCCTTTGAACACCTGCAGTGGCACTGGGATGGGACTGAGAACACACCCTTTGGGGTGCCAATGTTTGTTATGATAGTGTCTGAGGTCCTATTTCCAGTCCTGACAGACTGCGGTCTGCCAGTCAAGAAGTCTAGGAGCCAGTCGCAGAGTGTGGGGTGTAGTCCAAGTACAAGCAGTTTGTGGGTGAGTTTGTGAGGAATGACTGTATTGAAGGCGGAACTATAATCAATAAAGAGCATCCTGATATAAGTGTCCTTATTTTCCAGGTGAGAGAGGGAAATATGGAGGGCAGCGGCAATGGCATCTGAGGTGGACCTGTTGGACCGGTATGCGTACTGCAATGGGTCCAATATGTCTGGTATACTGCTCTGAATGTGAGTCAGCACCACTCTCTCAAAACACTTCACGATGATTGGAGTGAGTGCTTCCGGCCTGTAGTCATTCAGGTAGATCGGGGGGTTCTTCTTGGGAAGGGGGACAATGTTCGTGGTCTTGAAGCAGGTGAGGACGATGCTCTGACTGAGGGAGAGGTTGAAGATGGAGGTCAGTACACCAGCCAGCTCCGTAGCACAAATTCTGAGGGCCCGTCCAGGGATGTTGTCTGGCCCTGCTGCCTTGCGGGGGTTGATTTTCCTCAGCGCTTTGTGTACCGCAGCTGATGAGACAGTAGGAGGGGGGAGGGGGGTTGAGTGGTCCAAGTGTGTGAATGTCTCCTCTCTGAATTGACGCTGGAGGTCTCGAAGCGGGCATAGAAGGTGTTCAGGTCATCCGGTAGGCTGTCTGAGGAGCTGATAGTAGTGCTCATGGTGGTCCTGTAGTCTGTGATGTGCTGCATGCCTTGCCGCATCCGCCCGGTGTCAGCATTAGTGTAGAAACTGTCCAGCTTCTCTCTGTACTGTCTCTTGGCCGCTGTAATGGCTTTTCTCAATCCATACTTTGCAGCTTTGTACTCTGTCTCGTTGCCTAATGTAAATGCAAAAGATCGAGCATGCAGCATGTGGCGTACCTGACTGATAAGTGCTAATGTACCTAGACACATACTCAGCATAATCCTGTATGCTGACAGAAGAGTCCTCCAGAGCGGCTGCAGCTTTAAACTAGGGATGTGCAGGTCTAGTTGACTAGTCGACGAAACGGTACAGCTCCTGCTAGTCGACACTGAAATCAATAGCCGATTACACGAGAGAGAGAGAGAAAAAAACATGATTTTATCATTCAAATTACCATCATTTTAATGTTACATTTAAAACATTTTAAATAAGTTAAAATAAAACTTTTGAAAAAGAATACACATCAAAATATTTAAATATATAAATATTTTTAAAAGCGTATGTGGGCGGAAACTACATTTTTACCTCAGACCTCGCACGTGTTTTCTTCATGTCAGTTGCGGCGAGCTCGAAATGACCACGTGAAAGACCAGCAAGGTGTGGGATTATTTTGAATTAGAAGGAAACTGAAAAGTTGTGTGTAAACTGTGTAATGTCAAATTGGCTTACAGTAGCTGTACTGGAGCGATGCGTAATCATATTGAATACAGGCACGTATGCATTAGCTTGGAGGCTAGCCAAAGCCAGCAAATGTCAATCATGTCATACACTACAACCCTCCTCTGCGGTCTGCGATCCCATCCTCGCCATCTATTCCTCTAAACGAAGACCCACTTCGGTGGTGGTGTGGGATTTCCAGGCTCTTTTCGAAACTGTCTGCTTGCTTGTAGTTATCTCTCTGTGTGCCTGTGACTTCAGTTTCTGCCGAGCGCATTTTTTTCTCAAGTGCAGAATCGCCTCTAGTCCCGTCTTTCGCCAGACCGCGTTAACATGTTCAATTCACTGAACAAATGCGCATGGTCTGAGTAAGTAAAACGAGCATTGTTTTGTTTTTAGACAATATAGCCAACATGAAGTACATTTATAAAAGCCGTTTTAATGCTATTCCTTGATCAACTTTCCTATTGTTTTTGACTTGTGTTTTAATATGTTGGCTAACGTTATATGAAGATGAAGAATTGTCAGTCTACTGATTGATTTTCCATTTCTGCATTGCTCCAGCTGATCTGAATAAATAAGCTATGCACTGGTTTATGTTGAGTGTATGCTCTTCTCTTTTTTTCTGTTTAACGACCGCCTAAAATTAAATGATGATAACGCGAGGTAAGCATACGTCATAATCGTGACCTATTTTTAGCAGAATTCATTGAGGGATTTGACAGTGTGATTCAAAGATTAAGTATTTCAAGTGTGGGCTGTTATATAGACACGCACAGTTTTTTTTTTCTTTTGACATTTTTTGTGGGTTTCTAGCTTTTAGACTAGTGGACTAGTCAGATACAAAACTTTCGTTTAAACGACAGTCAAATTAGTCGTAGCGCACATCCCTAATTTAAACACATCCCAGTCTGTCAGAGCAAAACAGTCCTGCAAGGTGCCCTCAGTCTGTGTGGTCCAGAGCTTAACCTGTTTGGTTGACAGGGTTTGTTTGTTTGAGTCTTTGTCTGTAGGCTGGGTACAAGAACAAAGAGATGTGTTCTGACTGACCGAAGTGAGAGCGGGGTGCAGCCCTGTACGCACCGCGTATGTTGCTGTAAACATTGTCCAGTGTGTAATTGTTGCGGGTGGGAATGTCCACATGTTGGTGATATTTGGGAAGTACTGTCCGTAAATTGCACTGATTAAAGTCGCCAGCAGCGACAAAAACAGCATCAGGGTGAGCCGTCTCTAACGTGCTGAAAGCTTGTTGCGCGGCTGTGGAGTTGGCTCGCTGAGGGATGTAAACAGCGGCTATAAACAGCAGTGAATTCCCTCGGTAGATAATAGGGACGGCATTTCAGCAATAAAAACTCCACGTCTGGCGAGCAGTGCTTGAAAACAGTCTCTATGTCTCCACACCACGAGTTGTTAATAAACACACACACACCTCTCCCTTTAGCCTTACCGGAGGCTGCGGTCCGGTCTCCTCGGTGTATGGAGTGAGTTTGTAGCTGAACAGAAGATTCCGGGACTTTCTCTGAGAGCCAGGTCTCGGTGAAAATCAGAGCGCAGCATTCTCTTATTTCCCGATGTGATGTAATCTGTGCTCTCAGCTCGTCCAGTTTGTTTTCCAGAGATCGCACGTTAGCTAACAAGAGGCTGGGTAGCGTTGGTCGGCTAGTGCGAGCTTTTAGCTTAGCATGGAGCCCTCCACGCTTGCCTCGTTTGCCTCGCCATCTCCGGCAGGATGTGTCTATTTCCTCTTCATATAATGACCTCTTCATTGTGCCTTCATCTAGCTGTTCAGCAATGCTAAGCTTCCCAAAAAACTGGAGACTCATAGCGTTGTCAAGATGGCTTCGGCTACTTTCATACCGCTTGCACTTTTCAGAGAGATTTTTTAAGTCGCGAAGCCCTGTTGTTGTGCCAGGACTTTGAAACGGCAAACACGGAAAACAATAAAAGGCATGACTTACATCACATCCAGACAGCCAACTCTGTTTGCCGTATGAAGGAAAAGCCCCGAGTGTATAGCGCGACCGCGATCACTTGCTGATGGATTTGCAAGTACGGTCGATCTGTCCAAGCTCCTTGATCCTTTTTTTTCTTCATCCGAACACTTTGTGAACGGGTATTTTTGTAAAGATAAAACTGAATTTTCTTTCATCTCGAGATATTGCGCTTGCTTCCACATTAATTAGCACCTCTCAGTCAACTAGTGATGTTACGTTCGTGAACGAATCGTTCTTTTTGAACGAATCTTTTAAGTGAACGAATCGTTCTCATTCACGTAATCCATTGATTTATATTTCTCGTTCACTGAAATTCCTCCGTTCGCCGCAGCGCATGCGCACATCAGTGAACCGGGTAGTAGTTAGGACTGTTTCACCCTGTCAAAGAATGACTAAACCTCGAGCCAATAGCCTTCGAGTATGAGATGTGACGGAGCATGTGATTTGTTGAATGTATTAGTGAACGAATACGCCCATCACTGACCGAGTCGCTGTTTTGAGTCTGAACGAGAGAGATCTTGTTCGTGAACGAAATGACTGAACTGGTATATCTCGTTCGTGAATGAAAAGAACCAGTTGTTGAACGAGAGAACTCGGCTTGTGTTGGTATATTTGCAGCAAAGAAAAAAATTACACTTAACCATTGTAATGAAAACAGTGTAATAATGCACTGTTTGTTAAATGTAACACAGAGAGATTAACATTGTCATTTTTTTTTAACTTGATTTGAGCTAAGTGGCTGCTGACTTCAAAATGAGTGTCACCAGAAAGAGAAGTGTAGTATGGAGTTATTTTAATGCTCATGTGTCAGGGTCTTTTTTTCCATGCAGCTTTGTTTTGTATTTTTGCACTGCTGTGTTTTGGAGGTTTTTTGTATTTTTTGCACTCTAAATACTGTTTAGTTTTAATTTAGTTTTTATTTGCACTACTGTTTACCTGCTTCTATTACATTTGGAGAGAAACTTAAAATGTACATTTGTTTACTTGATTAAACTTTATACTACTCTTTACCAGTGTTTCTTATATTTTATTTTATACTCTTTTTAAATGTTGCCCTTATTTTGTATTTTTGCACTACTGTGTATATACTTGGATACTTTGCACTATACTTGGTATATTTTGCACTTTGAACAGTTTACTTGACTACTGTACAGAGTAGGCTACTGTAAGCACTGGTGTTTTGTGTGCATATTGTAATATTTATTTTTTATTGTTGTTGTTTTATGTTTGAACAGTTTTCTTCTTTTAAATAAAAATTACTTCATTACGTTTGAGTCATGTCATGCACTTTTCTAAAAAATGTGACAGTATTGGTTAGGTCTCATTTGCGTCACGTCAGCGAATATCATTCCAGTTCGGGCTGTGAAGGGGCATGTGATTGGTTGGATCTACTGAACGAATACGTCCATCACTGACTGAGTCGCTGTTTAGAGTCTGAACGAGAGAGAGATCTCATTCGTGAACGAATTGAATGAACTGGGACATGACATGTTGTTTGTGAATGAATGTGTACCGGGTAGGTCGGTCATTTTAGCATGCGAGTCAGTCTCGTTCAGCAATCAGCAGAAAGTGGATGCAAAGCGCAGCAGGTACTGTGGTACTGCGCATATATACGGTTGTTTATATATATTCATATTTAACATAGGCTACAGAACATAACTCCACGATTTATGAATGTGTAAAAGTCCGACCAAACAATTAAAAAGTTAATTATGCAAGAAAACCTTTTTTTTTTGGTCATCTGAACCTTATTTTATTTATTTAATGAGTTGATTACACATTTTAATAAAGTCAAATCAGTTTTTTGCAACAAGTGGTAATGCAGAACAATCGTTGACTTTAGACATGACACATAAAACCAAGTACACCCGGCTGCAGCCTGCAGATCGAGGCGGGGCTGCACATGGGGCGGGGCTGCACGTGTCGCCCCGCCCACAATGATTCTCATTGGTTAGTGACAAAGTAATGACGTCGACGCCGCGGTAAATAGGAAATGCGGTTGAAACAATAGGCCTACATGGTATTAATACTTAATTATATAAAACAAAACTGTGAACCCGTTAATTACTTTACCTGGTAAAAATATGTAGTACCTGGTAAAAATATATAGTATTAAACAATACATTGTAAATTTGTTAATTTTTGGAAAACGTTTCACTATGTACATTTCCACGCAAGAATCCAATTACTGCTTTTGACTTGTCACATTGCAATCGCAATGTCAACGAATATAGTTTATTTACAACTTAAGTTTTAAGTTATTTCTATTCATGTGCATTGGTCATTTACCACTTATAAGTTATTTATGGTTGTTTTTTTATTTTAATTTCAGTATATGCTTTACTGTTACATGTATTATTAACATTTAAATAAAAGTTAAATATTCTCAGCAAGTGTCATGTCTTAAGATGTTATTAAAATTAATGGTCACACTTTACAATAAAGTTCATTAAACATTAATGTATTAGCTAACATGAACTTACCATGAGCAATACATTTGTTATTGTATTTACTAATCTTTGTTTAAGTTAGTTATTGAAAATACAGTTTATTGTTTGTTCATGTTAGTTAACAGAGCATTAACTAATGTTAGCAAGATTAATAATGTATTAGTAAATGTTGAGATTAACATTAACAAAGATTTATAAATGCTGTATAAGTGCAGTTCATTATTAGTAGTCCCTATCCTATGGCAAATGTCATTGTGATTTATGGCTTTGACCTTTCGTGACCTCATAATATTATTATTAATAATAATAATAATATCCATATGTGACCTTTGATCTCATAACGAGTTTCAGATGCGGAAATCGGGCAAGCGTGAAACTCCCATGTCATCCGGGGACGAGATATATTGTTATCCGGTGGAAAAGCAATGTTTTTGAAGATTTTTATGGTGCGTTTTTGAATTTTCCTCATAGGAGCATCTGCGGCGCGCGCCCCCCTCCCATCTGAGGTGCGAGTGTCAGGTTGCGTTCCAAGGCGCGCTCCCTTTCTCTCTCTCCCCCTCTCTCCCTCTCTGTCTGTATGGGATCCGTGAGAAAAACAATAATGATCAAGCAATATTAAAAAAGTAAAGGAAATTAAGAGATCAGTTTTAAGACACACAGCTGCGCTCGCACATATATTCTGTGGGTTGTATAAAAAGAATTTAAACAAAATAGGTAACATGACTATCAATGAGAAGGGGTAAAAAATGTTTAGCATAACGGATAAAATGGTTAAAAAATATAAATTGACTTGCATTCTTCGCGGGGAATAGAGAATACGCGTCTTCGTGCTATTCCAGTTGGTCTCAAATGAAAAGTTTACAAAATGGTCATGTTTAAACTATTTCTGTCTTTGTCTCTCTCTAAGCACTTTTTCGCACCAA